>JARQOD010005620.1:0-47037 GCA_033576555.1 Oophaga sylvatica
TTTTTTGGAGGACTTTGGGGATGTGTTCTCTGAGGAGGGTGTCAGGAGTTGCCTCCTCATCGCGTGTATGACTGCTCTATTAATTTACTTCCTGATGCTAAGTTACCTAAAGCTAGGTTATATAACCTTTCTGGTCCTGAGAGGCAGGCTATGAAAGATTATATTTCGGAAAGTCTGGCCAAAGGGCATATTAGACCTTCATCTTCCCCAGTGGCCGCGGGGTTCTTCTTTGTGAAGAAAAAAGATGGAGGCCTACGCCCTTGCTTGGATTTCCGCGAACTTAATCGGATTACTGTTCGAGATCCGTATCCACTCCCTCTGATTCCTGATCTCTTCAATCAAATTGTTGGCGCCAAATGTTCTCTAAATTGGATCTCAGGGGGCGTATAATCTGATTAGGATAAAAGAGGGGGATGAGTGGAAAACGGCGTTTAACACGCCGGAGGGACATTATGAGAACCTTGTCATGCCTTTTGGTCTGACTACTGCACCAGCAGTATTCCAACATTTTGTTAATGACATTTTTCGTCATCTGGTGGGGCTGTTTGTGGTCGTATATTTGGATGACATTTTAATTTACTCACCAGATCTTGTGTCTCACCAGGAGCATGTGAGACAGGTGTTGCAGATCTTGCGAGACAATAAACTATACGCCAAACTGGAAAAGTGTGTATTCGCCGTACAGGAACTTCAGTTTTTGGGTTTCTTGGTGTCAGCCTCCGGTTTCCGTATGGACCCTGAAAAGGTGAGAGCAGTGCTTGAATGGGATCAGCCAGAGGATCTTAAGGCTCTGCAGCGTTTTCTGGGTTTGCTAACTACTACCGGAAATTTATTTGTAATTTCTCATCTGTTGTCAAACCTCTCACTGACATGACAAGAAAAGGGACGGATTTTTCTAAATGGTCGGACAAAGCTTGCCAAGCTTTTTCCTCTTTGAAAAAATGTTTTGCTTCGGCACCCGTTCTCATCAAACCAGATGCATCACAGCCGTTCGTTGTGGAGGTGGACGCGTCTGACGTAGGGGTGGGTGCAATATTGTCCCAGGGTCCGTCCCCTGGTAAATGGCATCCGTGCGCTTTCTTTTCTAAAAAATTGTCGTCCGCCGAAAGGAATTATAATATCGGCAATAGGAACTTTTGGCCATTAAGTTGGCTTTTGAAGAATGGCGTCACTTTTGGAGGGGGCAGTCCACCCGGTCACCGTCATTACTGATCACAAGAACCTGCTGTATTTGGAATCTGCTAAGCGTCTGAATTCCAGACAAGCTCGATGGTCGTTGTTTTTTACCAGGTTTAATTTTGTTGTCACTTATCGCCCTGGATCTAAGAATGTTAAGGCGGATGCCTTGTCTCGCAGTTTCCCAGGGCCGGGAAAATGGATGACCCGATTCCTATCCTTCAGGAGGGGGTGGTAGTGTCGGCTGTATGTTCTGAGCTTGAGGAGGAGGTGTTAGAGGCTCAGGGGACGCCCCTGCAGGACCTCCAGGGAGACTGTTTGTCCCAAATCAGTTGAGACAAAAGGTTATTGAGGCACATCATAATTCTGCTTTAGCAGGACATCCAGGAGATAAGGCTACTTTAGATCTCCTTTCTCGCCGGTTTTGGTGGCCTAACGTTAATAAAGATGTTTTAACTTTTGTCGCGTCCTGTGGGGTTTGTGCTCGCTCTAAGACCCCTCATACCCGTCCGTCTGGGACCCTCTTACCCTTGAAACTTCCGGAGCGTCCATGGACTCATTTGTCTATGGACTTCATCACGGACCTTCCTCAGTCGTCAGGGAAGACTGTCATACTGGTGGTTGTTGACAGGTTCAGTAAGATGGCACATTTCATTGCTCTTCCTGCCCTCCCTAATGCTAAAACTCTGGCGCAGGTGTTCATTGGGGAGATTGTGAGACTTCATGGGTTGCCTTCTGATGTGGTGTCAGATAGGGGGTCTCAGTTTGTGTCCAAGTTTTGGAGGGCATTTTGTTTACGTCGGGGATGCAATTGTCATTTTCCTCGGCTTTTCATCCGCAGACCAATGGTCAGACAGAGCGTCTGAATCAAAGCCTAGAGACTTATCTTCGGTGTTTTGTCTCAGAGAACCAGGAGGACTGGTCTTCTTTCTTGCCTCTGGCAGAGTGCGCTCTTAACAACAGGCGGAGCGAGTCCACTGGTAAGTCCCCGTTTTTTGGGGCATATGGTTTTCATCCCCAGTTTTGTACATTCAATGGGGGGGGCCCTTCTGGGGTTCCTGAGGAGGAGCGTTTCTCGTCGTCACTTGCTTCAGTGTGGAGAGGTGTATTGAATAATCTGAGTGCTATGGGGAACCGTTATAAACGTATGGCTGATAGGAGGAGAGTTTTCTGGTCCAGATCTTAATGTGAACGATCTGGTATGGTTGTCTACCAGGAATATAAAACTTAAAGTTCCCTCCTGGAAGCTGGGCCCCAGATTCATCGGGCCGTACAGGATCAGTTCCATAATTAATCCTGTGGCATTTCGTCTGGACCTCCCTCCTACGTTTAAAATCCACAATGTGTTCCACAAGTCATTACTTAAGAGGTACGTGGCACCAGTCATACTATCACCTCTACCTCCTCCTCCAGTGGTGGTCAATGGTAACTTGGAGTTTCAAGTGTCAAAGATCATTGACTCACGTCTGAATCGCCGGTCCCTTCAGTACTTGGTGCATTGGAAGGGTATGGTCCAGAGGAGAGGACGTGGGTTCCTGCGTCTGACATTAACGCAGATCGTTTGGTGCGGACCTTCCACAGAACTCACCCGGGCAAACCTGGCCCTGAGGGTCCGGAGGCCCCTCGTAGAAGGGGGGGTACTGTCATGTGTGCATCGCCACGAAGATCGTCGCGGTTGCACATTCTGACTTCTCACAGCTGAGTTGCTGTTTCTTTGTGTTTGGCAGTTAGGGAGTTAATTCTGTCTGTGCTCAGTTCTGGGACTGGGTGCAGTTTCTCCCGGCTGCAATTAATTATTTGTTGATTGGTTTCCTTTAAATCTCTGGTTGTCTGTGTTGGGAGTTGCCAGTGAAATTCTTCATGCAGACCACAGATAGGATTGTATCTGTATAGACTTAAGTTAAAGAGCTCCTTAGTTGTTTTAAGCTCACCTTGCTTAGAGTTTAATATCCCAGATCATTTATGTTCCTTCTGTGTTTGAGTGTGTATGCAAGTCTGTGTTTTCTCCAGTCTGTCTTATATGTCTAATCTGTGTATTTAGCAGAGATCAGCCCATATCCCTTTGGTGGTAATCAGTATCCTTCTTAGGACTGATTACAGGGTTCAGGGACTGATAGGAGACAGGGTTAGGCTGGAGACTTGGACCTCTGAACCATTATCAGTACCTCCAAGGTGAGGGATTAGTTAGGACCCCAGTTTAGGGTCAGGTTAGACCCCCGGTCCTCCTCTTTCCTGTGACAGTGTATCAAGTCCTCAAGATTAACCCTGAGTTCAACGGATATCGTGTCAGGTAAATCTATTCTATATTTACATGCTGATGTTGCTAATCTATATGTTGTATAGAGTGTTGTTCTTTTAAGAATAGTTTACTGACATCGTACACATATCATAAGACCGCGTGACAGTCACGAAGGCATCTTGCTGCAACTCGGCGGGGTTGTGAAGATTGTCGTCGCACTCAAATCCAGTTTGCTGTGGCTCGGCGGGGCCACGAAGATTTTTTCAAGGAAAGCGGTGAAGTTCTGGTGTGAACAGTGCTCCGCGATGGCTGTGAACGGAGCAGCGAATGGGTCTGACAAGTCGGACCGCATATTTGAGAAATGTCTACTGGACATGCAACTGGACATGGTGCGGGAACCATGGGCACCGTATGGAATGGCGGCAGTGGACCATTCTATGGACTCTCCGGGGTGCCAGTGTTGTCACAGAGTGCCCGGGGAGGTGGTAAGAGATGTTGTGAACTGAGTCCTAAGACTACTGCTGATTTTTTGTGTAAAAATTACCCTGCCGGTGTGGTTGGAAAAAAGGGGGCGGAGTTTAAAAAGGGGCGGATTTTCACAAGAGTGTAGAGTGTGAAAAACTGAAAATTGTTACGGGTGGTGGGTTTGTACCTCCTAAAAATGACAAAGTGACCGTTGATAACGGGGTAGCTCCAGTAGAAGGGGGTGACGTCAAAGTGGGAGGTGACCTGTTAGTCCACGACACCATGGGAGTGACACAGACCCTGTAGCTGACTGGGACACTATGAAAGTAAAAAGTGAGTTCAGTCAGGAGAGGCTAGACGAGGGAAGAGAGTCCTCCTCTCGTCGTAGACGGCGCAAGGGCCACAAAAAGGTTGTTCCGGTAGTACTCGCTGAAAATGAAAATGAAGAGAATGTAGTACTGTCTGCCTATGCTTCAAGTATGGATTCTCCTTTAGAGGTAGAAAAGGAGGGGCCAGTCATGGCCAAGAGCTGGAACCTATTCGGCTGCAGTATCAGAGTGACATGCTGCAATTATGTGAAAACCTGGAGGACGTGTCCTCAGACCAGCGAGATCTAGAAGGAAGCAACGAGGAAGTTATCCTGTGGCAGAATATGTTCTTTGCCATTAAAGAGGACCGCCGCAAAATCAAGGAAGAGGTTTTGCAGTTGAAGCGTGAGAAGGAGGCGCTGCAGGATGGAGTTTCTGGAAGTGAACAAATCCTAAAACGATTGCGCGAACAGCTCAACCAGGAGCTGTGTGACTCCAAGAAGGAGTGTGATGAACGCAGTAGGGAACTGCAACAGATGAAGAGAGATTATGTAGATCTCCTCAGGGTCAAAGAAAAACTAGAAGAGGAGAAGATGGATGCAGAGCAAGTGCGCCAGGTGGTTGAGACCACTCTGCAGGACACCCGTGATGAAAATGGTGATCTGCGCAGAAAGACCCTAGGTCTGGAAGCTCAGGTGAAGGAGCTACAGATGTCCTGTGATACTCTCCAGAAGGTGGAGATGCGCCTTAAGGAAAAGCTCAGCCAAATGGAAGCTGAGCGGGAAAAGATGGAGGAGTCCATCAGAGAAGCTACAGACCAGGTCCAGGAGTTGGCCACTGGAGATGAGAGGTGTAAAGCAGATACTTCCTCGAGTGCGGTGAGTTCGGATGATTCGGTGGATGTCGGAGCCGAGATCAAGGAGCTCAAGGAGTGGTTACAAGCCCAGTGGACGCAAGAGAAGCTTCAGAGACGGGCTGCTGAGAGGCGAATGGCGGAACTAGAGGAAGAAGTTCTCGGGCTTAAAAGTCGCCTGATACAGTGTCACTCGCTGAACAAGGCCTCCTTGGAGAAAGAAAAGGGCAACCACGTTGCACTCGCTTCCCTTGGCCAGGAGAAGATAGACCTGAGGAGAGCTAAGAGTGTGGTAACGGAAGATAATTGTGAAATGGAAGTGGTCCGGACGGAAATTCACGAAATTGTAGCTGTGAGTCAGCTCAGAAGAAGTGTAAAGGGGGAAGAAGCTGAAAGTCAGTTGTCCCTGAACCCTGAGCTGATTGATCGTCTGGAAACCACTGGTGAGACAGAAACGTGTCGGTACAAGTGCCTCGTAGATGTACCCGAGGACTTGAGAGAAGAATGCACCCGTGAGTCTGTACATGAAGCGTTTAGGAAGGCCGTGGGAGCCTGTAAGGTGTACTCGACCTCAGGAGCTAAACAGCTGGTGGTCTTGTCCACGACTGAAGTTAGTGAAGAGGGTGGCAATCCTAAGTGACATGCACTGGCGATGTATTCGCACAAAGCGGTTTCTCCGGTTGAAGACAGAACAAACCGTTAGACAACTAAAGCTTATGAGAAAAGCTCACAGTCTACAGGAACAGGTCATCCGGGTGCCTCATGTTCTGGTGAGAAAGCTAATTGGGAGAAATGGCCGAGCCATGCAGATAATGGTGAAAAAGTCTGGTGTGGTGAAAGTAAGCAGTCCACGTGATCGTCGGGACTGGATACCAGATGAAGACGGCATGGTGTCATTCTACGCTATCGGAACGGAAGAAAGTCTTGAATATGTGCGCATGCTGGTGGCGTACCGTGTGACCTACCTGCGAGAGGTAGAACAATTGAATCTCGCTAGACAGCAAGTAGATAGACAGCATCATCTGAGCAGCAGAAGATGGCAGCCGTCTAAGAATAGTGAGACCCGACAGAGAAAGGGCCCCCTAAATAACAGAACAGCTATGGCTGAAGTTAGGGACCTTGCAAGATGTCCTGAGGGTAGTGGGCGTGGGTTTAGAGGTAGTAAGACCTCCAGTAACTCAGGTTTGAGAGGCCCATACAGACGACCCGATAGAGTACAGGACAGTACAGAGTCTAACCGGACCTTAGATACCCAGGCAAGACCTGACAAGGTTACGATTGACCACTGGGAGCAAAGGGGAGACCTGACAAGGTTACGTCCCAGAAATGTGACTGGACGAAGTCTGTGACAATGACAGACGGTAGGTCCCTAAGGAATGAGCGAATGTCATTGACTAATATTCCGGGCTGAACAGAGCAAGGGACAAGTACATAGTCTCTGTGTGAACTGTGGGTTGAGGTGATTGGATATATTATGTGTTCAACCCACAAGCTTAAAACTTATATGATGATGATGATAATGATGATAATGATCATAATGATGATGATGATAATGATGATGCTAATCATAATAGTGATGATACTGATAATGGTGATGACCGTGATAAAGATGAAATTCCTTTGCAGGTGATGTTGGGAGACGAGGATGGTGGTGTCACGCTGTATAGCAGATATATATATGTGATGTCAGTAATCTATATCAAAAGGGCAACATACTATATAACATGCGCATAGATATATGATAACATAGAATTACCTGACAGAATGTCCAGTGGGTCAATACGGAATCCGTTATACGCTGTCTCCGGCTAGAGGGTGACCGGGGTCTATGCTGACCCTAAACTGGGGTCCTAACTAATCCCTCTACCTGGAGGTACTGTTAAAGGTACAGAGGTCCAGGCCACCAGCGTAAACCCTGTCTCCTATCAATCCCTGCCAACTGTAATCTAGTCCTAAGAAGGACCCTGATTACCACTAAAGGGAATGAACAGGTAACGGTTAATGAACAGAAAGACATACAAGAAAGACAAGAAATAAAGTAAATAAAGTCTTACATACAACACTCACACACAGTAGGAACACCTAAGGTCTCAGAGATAAACTATAAGCTGTAAGAGTTAAAACAACTAAGGAGCTCTTAGCTTAAGTATTCTCAGAACCGATCCAGTCTGCTAGACTACATGAATGCTTTCACCGGCATCTAACAAGCAGACTGGCAGGTATATGAAGGAATCTAATTAGAACATAATCAAAAGCAGCCGGGCGAGGCTGGACCTAGTCTTAGCAAAGAGCTAGGTAAAATTAACTCCCTCATTACCAAACACAAAGAAACAGCAACTCAGCTGTGAGAAGTCAGAGTGTGTAATCGCGACGATCCTCGTGGCGATACACCCATGAGAGTACCCCCCCTCTACGAGGGGACTCCGGACCCTCAGGCCAGGTCTGCCCGGGTGAGTTGTGTGAAAGGTCCGAACCAATCGATCTGCGTTAACATCAGACGCAGGGACCCACGTCCTCTCCTCAGGACCATACCCCCTCCAATGAACCAAGTACTGAAGGATCGGCGACCGAGACGTGAGTCAATGATTTTCGACCCCTGAAATTCCACGTTATCATTGACCACCACTGAAGGAGGAGGTAGAGGTGACGGTATGACTGGTGCCACGTACTTTTTAAGTAATGATTTGTGAAACACATTATGAATTTTAAACGTAGGAGGGAGGTCCAGACGAAATGCCACAGATTAATTATGGAACTGATCCTGTATGGCCCGATGAATCTGGGACCCAACCTCCAGGAGGAAACTTTAAGTTTTATATTCCTGGTAGACAACCAAACCAGATCGTTCACCTTCAGATCTAGACCAGAAACTCTCCCCCTATCAGCCATCCGTTTGTAACGGTTCCCCGTAACCTTCAGTCTTAACCGATCTGGAACTATCAGTCTCCCTGGAAATCCCACAGGGGCGTCCCCCTGAGCCCCCAATACCTCCCCCTCAAGCTCAGAGCATACAGCTGACACTACAACTCCCTCCTGAGGAATAGGAACCGGATCATCAGTCTTCCCGGCCCTTGGGAAAGTACGAGATAAGGCATCAGGAAGCAACTTTATTGAGCAGTCATATGCGCGATGAGGAGGTAACTCTTTACACCCCTCCTCTGAGAACATCTCCCCAAAGTCCTCCAGAAAAGGAGACAAAGTCCTAGGCACAACCGCACCGATGACCGTGCTCATGCAGTTATTCCTGCAAAATTCACCCCACTGGCTTATCTTTCTGGATTGCCAATCAATCACTGGGTTATGTTTAGCCAACCAAGGAAGTCCCAACACAATAGGAGTAGGCAGACCCTCCAACACATAACAAGACAATTGCTCTTTATGTATTGCCCCTACTCGAAGATCTATGTTATGAACAGCTTGTACCAAGCTACCTTGACCGAGAGGTCTAGAATCAATAGAGACTATAGGGACCGGTTTGGCCAATACACTCAGTTGCATACCATGCACCTGGGCAAACCGAGCGTCCACCAGATTAGCCCCGGACCCACTATCAAGAAAAACAGAAATCCTCTCAGTTCTAGTACCAATCACCACCTCCGCAGGCACGAGAAACTGAGAGGGATTTGGGGACGAAATACACACTCCCAGGTTAACTCCTTTGCTCAAAGAGGCCCGGGATGGACACCCCCCAACAAAATGTCCCTCTCTCCCGCAAAAGAAACACCTTCTAGTCTTGCGGCGCACCGCCGATTCCTTCCTACAAAAAGCTGTCCCTCCCAACTGCATGGGTTCCTCAGAACAGACCAGGGAACCTCAGTATAAGGGACTTTAGTAGTAGGTGGAGTCATCACGGGAGGCGGAGTTACCTCGCGTCTTCCCCGAATTCGTCTATCAATGCGAATAGCGAGGGCCATAGCAGCCTCCAGTGATGGAGGAGAATCATACTGAGCCAACACATCTTTTAATTTGTCAGACAACCCTTGACAAAACTGGCTCCTAAGAGCTGGGTCATTCCACTGAGTATCTGTTGCCCATCTACGGAACTCAGAAGAATATTTCTCCGCTGGACGATTTCCTTGCCGTATCTTACGTAACTTTGTTTCAGCAAGGGAAACTCGATCCGGATCATCATATACCAGACCCAGGGCAGTAAAAAATCGATCCACTGACTGGAGATCTGGGGAGCCTGGAGGAATAGAGAACGCCCAAGATTGAGGGTCCCCTTGTAAGAGCGAGATAACAATTCCCACCCTCTGCTCTTCACTCCCAGATGACCGAGGCCGCAGCCGAAAGTACAATTTACATGCCTCCCGGAAAGTAAAAAATTTGTCCCGCCCACCGGTGAACCTGTCCGGGAGAGCAACCTTAGGTTCAGATCTGGTTTGCTCCGGGGGGGACAAAACCTTGGACTTAATGTCTGCAAACTCCATGGACAACCCCTGCAACTGCCGGGCCAGCTGGGCTACTGGATCCATGACAGCTGGGGAAATCTTTAGTATTGGCCGGTGAAAATGTCACGCTGTATAGCAGATATATATATGTGATGTCAGTAATCTATATCAAAAGGGCAACATACTATATAACATGCGCATAGATATATGATAACATAGAATTACCTGACAGAATGTCCAGTGGGTCAATACGGAATCCGTTATACGCTGTCTCCGGCTAGAGGGTGACCAGGGTCTATGCTGACCCTAAACTGGGGTCCTAACTAATCCCTCTACCTGGAGGTACTGTTAAAGGTACAGAGGTCCAGGCCACCAGCGTAAACCCTGTCTCCTATCAATCCCTGCCAACTGTAATCTAGTCCTAAGAAGGACCCTGATTACCACCAAAGGGAATGAACAGGTAACGGTTAATGAACAGAAAGACATACAAGAAAGACAAGAAATAAAGTAAATAAAGTCTTACATACAACACTCACACACAGTAGGAACACCTAAGGTCTCAGAGATAAACTATAAGCTGTAAGAGTTAAAACAACTAAGGAGCTCTTAGCTTAAGTATTCTCAGAACCGATCCAGTCTGCTAGACTACATGAATGCTTTCACCGGCATCTAACAAGCAGACTGGCAGGTATATGAAGGAATCTAATTAGAACATAATCAAAAGCAGCCGGGCGAGGCTGGACCTAGTCTTAGCAAAGAGCTAGGTAAAATTAACTCCCTCATTACCAAACACAAAGAAACAGCAACTCAGCTGTGAAAGTCAGAGTGTGTAATCGCGACGATCCTCGTGGCGATACACCCATGACAGGTGGTTCTCGGGAACCAAGTGTCCCTGACCTACCTGTGTATAGTGCTGATGCAGTGTCCGGAGTTCACTGTCTCTGTTGGATTGTTGACCAGTCCTTCGGTCTGTATGACCAGCCCTCCGGTCTGGAGAAGAGGGAGGGGATATGTGAGACAGTGAAGGAATATGGGCTGAATGGGGTGTACATTTCACCTAGGTATAAGGGAAATGTGTGGTTTTGTAGACCTAGTGGTAGAGAAAGGTCATTACACCATCCATTCAAGTACACGCTTGCAGCTCAAACCTGTGGCCACTCAGGTGGTAATTAGGAAGCCAGAAATAGGTGTCTGCGGACACAGTCAGGGAGCTAGTTTAGCCTGGACACAGGGAGGTGTCCTGGCACAAGAAACAGTCTCCAAGAGTGTTAGAGCTGTCTTTAGCCTGGACACAGGGAGGTGTCCCGGCGCAGGAAGCAGTCTCTGTGAGAATCCATGCGGATAAGCTACTGAAGAGGAGGAGAGCTGTCTCAGTCTGGGTTAGATGTACCCCGGACACAGGAGTGTCTCTGTGAACCTCCATGCTGATGATTACTGAAGAGGAGGGGAGCTGTCTCAGTCTGGGTTAGAGGTACCCCCGGACACAGGAGTGTCTCTGTGAACCTCCAGGATGATGACTACTGAATAGGAGTGGATCTCTCTCAAGTCTGGACGTCGGGTGGACCTTCAGACATAAGGAGGAGTATCTGGGAAACTCCATACTGGTAACATATATCATATGTGTTGTTTTGGGCCTAGGCTGATAGAGCCGGGTTCCTGATAGAAAGGGAAAATCTATATAAGTGTAATTAGTGGCTAGACAAGCCTAGGTCTTTTGTTTATGCTTTGTTTCTTTTATCTGTGTGCTGTGGACTTTAATAAAACTGGCTGCGGCCAGTTTTTACCATAATTGCTGTCTGAATGAACTGTTTCCGTGCCATTCTGTCTACCCAGACAGCGATCCTAGAGCTAATACCCCTGGAAATGTTACAATATATATATATATATATATATATATACACATATATTTATAGTTCATACACTTCTACATACTGTAATAGCCGCTAATTCAATTGCCGGCTTTTTGAAATCACAGAACCCGACATGAAATGACACATGGTTTACATACAGTTAACCATGTCATTTCATGTATTTTGATATATGGTTTTAGCTTACAATTACATGAGTGTATGTGTGCAAAATTGCAGACATGTAGGGGTTAATTAAAGGTGTAAATTCGTTGACTATAAATGTGTGGGCTCCCGCTGTATATTCTCTTTTGTAAATATAATTCTCCTAGGCTTCAGTTTACAATCTATAAATAAAAATATAGTCATTAGTAGATGCAACAGCCATTTTCTTCAGACGTTTCTGCAAAACAACTTTTCATACCACGCGAACCTTTACCTTTCTTCCTCACTGCCCGTCGCTGCTTTTTAGGATCTTTAGAAACCGCACTGTTTCTCGACGCGTTGCCAGTGTATGTGTTCATAGCTATTTCAGCGGTCTGGGGCTCCGCTATCATCGCGACATCTGTAAAGAATTAATATTTATTTACACGTGTAAACTCGCATACTTAAGAGAGAGAGCTATATATAAATATATATATGCACCCACACAAACACACAATGTACCCTCGATACCCAGCGCAGAATGATTGCCCCCGGCCCCCGCCGCAGTCTCACTAGTACACGCGGCATCAGGAGGTCTGTTTCTCAGAGCATTGCCAGTGTAGGGGTTCATAGCTATTTCACCGGTCTGGGGCCCTGCTATCATCGCTACATCTGTAAACAATTAATATTATTTCCACGTCTAAATTCGCATACTTAAGAGAGAGTGCTATATATTGTAGACTGTTCAGGGGTATATAGCTCTGGGATCGCCGTCTCGGGTAGACGGAGTGGCATAGAAACAGTTCAATCACAGACAGCAGTACTGGTATGAACTGGCCGCAACCAGTTTTATTGAAAGTCCACAGCAAACAAACATAAACCAAATCATAAACCAAAATCCTAAGCCTGTCAGGCTGCTAACTAAACACAGTCAGTTACCTCACTACTGTGAACTAGGCTCTAGCAGCCTGGCCACAACAACACAGGGCTATAATAGGTATTTACCAGAGCTTGGCTTCCAGGAGACTCCAACAGCGTCTGAAGTCAGATCCAGACTGAGAGCCCTGTCTGTGTAACTCAGCCACCTACTTCTGGCTTCTTGATTAGACAGCTGAGTGCAGTCAGGGTTGGGCTGCAAACCTGTATTAGAAGGGAGTGGAGTGAATGTCGTACTGCCATCCTACCTTCACTCCTATATTCCTTATGCGACCCAGCTAAGAAACCTGGGCGAGATATACATCCCGTCCAGTACGCACCCCTTCACTGTTGCACATATCCCCCCTTCATCTCCAAACCGGAGGGCTGGTTAACAACTCCAAAGAGACAGTGAATTCTGGACAAGGCATCGGCATTACCCTGTGACTTCCCAGGCCTATGCTCTACCGAGAAATGGTGCTTCACTAGAGAAGTCCGGCCAGGCAAGTCTGAAAACCTCTGCTGATTTTTCTGCAGAAATTCCCGTACTTCCTGTTTTTGGTGTACTAACAACGTCTCACCAACTATCACAGGAGGTATAGGTGGTTTTAAACCCTTTCCCTAATTTACCCGAGGCCAACAATGACTCTCTGTCCCTCCAGGGCTTGATCAGGTTGATATAATAGACCTGGTAGGGCTTCCGTCTCCCTGGTTGATGTACTTTGTAGGTGACCTCGCTCACTTTCTGTACTATCTCGTAGGGGCCATGCCATTTGGCCAAAAACTTACTTTCCACCGTGGGAATTAGGATCAGGACCTGATCTCCGGGGTTGAAAGTCCTAACTTTTGCTGACTGATTATATTTTCTGCTTTGAGCTGCTTGGGCTCTCTGCAGGTGATCCTTAACCAATGGCATAACCTTAGTGACCCTATATAGCAGGTTATTGCTCATGGCAAAATGGGGAAATCGTTTATCAGAGCCGGGCTCTTGTGGGATCTCATTCCGAACAGTTATACTTTCCCTGGCATTTTTAAGAGTGGGGTCTCGCAACTGCTCACTCCCAAAATTGTCACAGGACACAGGTAGGTTAGGGACATTCTGTTCCAGAGAACCACTATCCTCTTTCCCCAACATCACCGGCAAAGGAAATTCATCATTATCATCACATAAATTCAACAACACATTAGTATTGTGTTCCGCCCCTATCGACCGCGCAACCTCAGTAGGAGCTTCATCACACTGTCCGGCAGAACCTTTTTTTTCCCAGAGACCCCAAAACAGGGGAAAGTCACGACCCAATATGGCGGGGTGCATCAGGTTCTTCACTACCCCCACTTCATATGAGACCTCCCCGAGTTTTGTGACTAAGTCCACGGAAATCACCGGGTAGACTTTGGCATCTCCATGGATGCACCCCATGCTCAGGTGTTTATTGGGGATGAAGTCCCTATCAACCAGGCTGGCATGTACCAGAGTCACTCGACTCCCTGAGTCTAGGAGGGCTTGTACTGGGCAGCCATTTATTTTTTTTAAATCAGATGATTTTTATTTAAAAATTGTCAGCATGAAACTTTGACAGTACATTTAACTTTAGCATATAATATAAACCGTATTCAACCTGACAGGCAATATAACTATTCTTACATCCTAAGTCCCCTACCCTCCCCCCCTCCACCCTAACCCCTTCCCTTTGAATCATTGCACATATCACACACCATGTCACATTTTGAATCCTTTTTTTCGAGACAACCACTTACGATCCCTGTTTAAAGTACCAACTCAGAGGGTCAAGGGCGCGTAGGCAGACGCATTCTTTCTCTCATAAGAGCCTCCGAAGCCAGGCCCTGGTGCTCCATCCAGCCACCCCACACATTCTCAAACTGCATGTGCTGACCTCTTTTCGCATATATGTTCTGTTCCATCATAACAATAAAGTTAACCTTATTAATCAGTTCTTGTTTAACTGGCGCTTTGTCATCTAACCAGTGGGCCGCAATGAGCTTTCTGGCAGCATATAGGATTCTGGCTATGGTCAGCTTTCCCCACTCATCAACCGCGATATCCTCCATGCACCCCAATACACACGTCAGCGGGTTCCTTATAAGATCCACTCCCATTACCTCCTGAGTCAAATTAAGTGTTTGTACCCAAAAGTTCTGTAGGGCAGGGCAGGACCACATCATATGTAGGAGATCTGCACCATCCTCAGAGCAGCGCGGACAGCAGGAATCCCTCCTCAGGCCCGCCCTCTTCATCCAGACCGGGGTCCTGTATACCCTATGTGTTAAGTAGAGTTGTGAGACTCTCCTGGCTTCACTCATAGAGACCTTGGGGATGAATTGTAATACGCTCTCCCACTGAGAGTCCGAGATTGGTCCCACATCCTCTTCCCATTTTTCTCTGGACTTAGCCGGGTGCCGTACCAGGAATGAATCCAAAAAACCCCTATATACGAGGGAGATGAAACCCTTAGTGCCCCTTAGTGACCCTATAAGATTCACCATCGCATCTGATTGCACCACTATTCTTGATGTTTTAAGCTGTCGATTGATTGCATGCCGCAGCTGCAAATATTGAAAAAAGAGGGATTGACTCAGAGGGAATTCCTTCCTGATCTCCTCAAAAGTCTTAAGCATGCCGCCAACCAACAGCTGTGACACAAACCATATCCCGACCCTTCTCCATTGAGCAAATCCCCTCAGACGCATTAACTCCCCCAGTCTCGGGTCAAACCAAACCGACGAGAAGCGCGTGAGCTCCGTAATGCCCCTCCATTGTCTAACTCTTTGCCAAATCTTGTCCACCATAGCGATCGTCTGGAGCCCTTTAGGGTTCACCCGGAACCTACCAGCCTCTAGACTAGCAAGCAACGGACCTCTGCCCACTATAAACTCAATGAGCTTCCCAGCCGACGTAGATTGGGTAGGCTCCCCCCACCCCACCATATGCTGACATTGGGATGACACATAATAAACCCACGGTTTGGGATTGCCAGGCCCCCCTCCTCTTTTGACCTCTGTAGATGTTCAAGTTTAATGCGTGCCCTACTACCCTTCCAGATCAAGTCCCGGAAAAGAGAATCAATCCGGTAGAATTTATTTTGCGCCAACCAGACAGGCGTATTATGGAGTATATATAGGAGTTGGGGCATGAAGATCATTTTTAATAAATTTGCTCTACCCGTCACAGACAGGAATAGTTTCTTCCACGCTGCAATTTTTTGTTGAAACTTATTGATAAGGGGGGTAAGATTGAGCTGTTCATATTCCTCCAATTTAGCAGAGATCACAATGCCCAAATATTTAAACTCACTAACCACCCTCAAAGGGGTCCCAGGGTCTAGCACTAGGGGAGCAGCAGAGTCCACGGGAAGCAACACGGATTTATCCCAGTTGATAGTCAGTCCAGAAATAGAGCCGAATTTACTAATAACTGCCATAGCCGAACTTAGGGAGTCGCTCGGGTCAGCCAGAAACAGTAGCACATCATCCGCATATAAGGCCACTTTCTCTACGTGGGAGCCATATTGGAATCCCTGAATATCTGTGGTACCACGTATCTTTGCAGCTAACGGTTCTACAGCGATCGCAAACAGCAGGGGGGACAGGGGGCACCCCTGCCTCGTTCCCCTATGTAGGGAGAAACTCTCAGACAGCAGACCATTAACCCGTATTTTAGCACTAGGGGATGTATATAGCAAACGTACCCAACCCACAAACAGATCACCAAATCCCATGGTTTTCATTTCCGCCCACAAATACCTCCACTCCACACTGTCGAACGCCTTAGCGGCATCCAGGGAAACTATTACTCTCTGTCCCACATTATCCGCCCTTGCCTGCATGTTTAAGTATAATCGCCGGAGATTCATAGCTGTGGATTTATTGGGCATAAACCCTGACTGGTCTTGGTGAATTAGGGATTCGATGACCTTGTTAAGTCGGTTCGCCAGCATTTTGGCCAATAACTTAATGTCAGTGGTCAACAAAGAGATCGGACGATATGAAGCTGGATCCGTCAAATCTTTTCCCTGCTTTGGTAGGACAACAATTATCGCCTCTCGCATGGACCGGGGCAACTCCCCCCCCCGCCAAACTCGCAGTGTAAACCTCCATCAACTTGGGAAGCAACACCTCTTTGTATTTTTTGTAGACTTCTCCTGGGATACCGTCCCCCCCTGGGGCCTTGTCACTAGGTACAGAGGCCAGAGCGGCCTCAAGTTCCTAGATATCAAAGGGCTCCTCAAGAAGCCTCTGATCCGCTAGTGAGAGTCGTGGAAGCTGCACCCCCACTAAAAAGTTATCAATTTCCTCCTCCGATGGCTGCACGTGTGACTGGTACAGATTTGAGTAAAATCCCATCATTACCTCCAGTATGGCCCTACTGCCTGTATGCTCACATCCATCTTTCCCCTTTAATTTAGTGATATACGCCGATTCCCTTTGGGCCGCCACCACCCTGGACAGAAGGTGACCCGCTCTCTCTCCCTCCTCGAAAAACTTCATCGTGCAGAACAGCCTTTTCCTCTCCGCAGTTTTCATAGTCATATTACAAACCTCTCTCTGCGCTGATCTCAAACGTTCCCTGGCCTCAGGGGTTTGCTCCTCAATTAGTGCCGCCTCTGCTCCCTCTAATGACCTAATCAACTCCTGGTCTCTCCTGCCCGTTTCGGTTTTAACTTGCGATATGTTTTTAATGCACAACCCTCTGAAGTAAGCCTTCATGGCTTCCCATACCATCAATACCGAAGCCGAGCCCATATTAATTTTAAAGAACTCTGCCAGGTCATCCCCCACATGGCCGTCCAGATCAATCAGCTGGAGCCAGAACGGATTTAGCCTCCACAGGGTCTCCTGGAAAACTCAGAGCCCTGCCCCTGAAGCACCACACACATAGGCGAGTGATCCGACAGAGTTCTAGCCAAATAAGTTACCTCACCCACTAGACTTAGCATCGGACCATTCCCCAGGGCCAGATCAATCCTGGACAGCGAGGCAGAGGCGGGCGAGAAGCAGGAGTACTTATAAGTTCCGGGGTGATGGGTTCTCCATATGTCTATTAGTGCAGTCTCCTTCAGAACCGCCCCAAAGGGGGTGCAATTACCACCCAGTCTCAGTGCCTCCCGACCACCTCTGTCCCAATGGGCATCAGGAACATTGTTGAAATCACCAATTATCAGAAAGGGAACCCCCGGGAAATCGCCCACTACCTCCATGACCTTGTGCAGCACTTTCCCACAATACGGCGGAGGGATATATATCGAGATCAGTAGCATCAGTATACCAGACAATTTACATAGCAAGCATACGAACCGTCCCAGCGGGTCTATAATCACTTTACACTGTTCAAAAGGTATACCTGTGCGAACAAGAACACTGACCCCCCGTGAGTATGAGGAATATGTTGCATGATACCCCGCCTGCAGACATCTTTTTTTAAGAAGATGCGTTCTACTCTTTATCAAGTGGGTTTCTTGCAAGCATATGACTGCAGGTTTGGCATCAAGCAAGAAAGTAAACATTGCCTGTCTTTTTACTCCGGACGCCAACCCTCTAACGTTCCAACTTATTATTTTTATTTTATCCGCCATTACCCTGCAATCCCAAATACCGTGTCATCCATTTCCTCATTTGTGAATTAGTAAGGCTGTCTCCACTCGAACCTGTGTGACATAGACAATAGTTTAACATTCCCCCCTCCCTCCCTCCCCACCCTCCACCCCCCCTCACACAATAACCCAACTTCACCCAACTCAAGCTTTCCATCTCCTCCAGGTGTCACGGAGGAGAGGGCGTACTTTATCCGATTCAGAGTATCCACTTCACCGAAGCAAACCCGCTTTACTCCCCAAACTCTGGGAGTAGCATATGGCTAGTGATTGCAGCCAAACAATACTCAACAGTTAACCATAAAACATTCACATTTAGCTTTCTGTTAAATACATTTAACATGTCCAGAACACATGAACTAGAAAAAGGTAGGAAAATTTCTCCCTCCCCCTCCAATGCACAGCAAGATTATTTCCCAAAATGAGGGAGGGTCTTCCTCCTGAGAAAAAAGGTATTCAGGAGGGAAGAGCGGATATATGTAAGATCCCGTCCCGATTAAAGGACAAGACCCGTCCCGATTAAAGGACAAGTCAGCTCAGTCAGCCAGCGGAGTCTTTAGAATTTGCCTTGCGGAGACGCTTCTCGTTGCTGTCCATCCAGTTAAGGGCCTCCTTTGCATCCGGGAAGAAATGGACAGTGTCCCCGTCTACCACTCTCAGTTTAGCCGGATATATCATTGAGTACGGCACACCCAGGGCTCTCAACCTCTTCTTAATGTCAACGAATTTGGCCCTCTGCTTTTGAACCTCCATAGAGAAGTCCGGGTAAATGGAAATCCTGGAGCTGTTGATTTTCAGGTCCGGATGATTCTTGGAAAAGCGAAGAATAGCATCCCTGTCCCGATAATGCAGAACCTTGACAAGCACTTGTCTTGGAGGACGGCCAGGGGGGAGGGGGAATGCGGGGACACGGTGAGCTCTTTCCACAGCATATAAACGGGACAGGTTGTTCTGGCCAATAGTGTTCAACAGCCACTGTTCAAAGAACTCGGTGGGTGCAGAGCCTTCCGTTTTTTCCGGCACCCCAATAATCCGCACATTGTTACGTCTTGACCTATTCTCTAGGTCATCAGTCTTTGCCTGCACAGCTGACATTGCAGTGGCCATACGCTGATGCTGCTTGTCAGATTTTGCAATAGTATCTTCCACAGTGCTAATACGTTTCTCAGCTTCCCCATCCTCTCCTTAGTGACATGCATGGAGTGCTGTAACTTAGACATACTGGCCTGCAGGACCCCAAGCTGTGCTGCCACCTCAGTAATAGTAGTGTGAGAGTGCATTGCCAGCTTGAACAAGTCTTTTAATGTGGGCTCCTCTGGGATCACCATCCCCCCCATTTGCCGCTTACATTCCTCCATCTCACCTCTCTCCCATTTCATAGATCCTTGGTCTTCCTCCCGGCTTTCACAGTCACTCTCCCCACCATCCTCCACACCAGATTCCTCTGGCTCCTCTGCATTCCCCGCAAGCCCCCTCTGACCTCTACCTGCACTTGCCGGACACTGCTTATCTTCCTCCAGCCTGGCGAATCTCCGCAGTTTAGACACTGCATCTGACCTGCTGGGGATTCTGTTGTGAATGGGTTTGAGATGAGTTCTGAGCAGAGGCTTCCTCAGGTGGTTGCAAGCGGTGCTGGTCTGTCCAGTGAAGATTGTGAGGACTGGGAATCAGGTGTTACTGACTGGTCTTATATAAGGGAGTCACCTTCCCATCAGGGTTGCCAGTGATCAATTGTTCTGGTCTGAATCCTTCATTCCTGTTTCCCTTGTAGCCTGCTGTGTCGTGTCTGCATCTCCTGCTAACAGATAAGACATTTTCTTCTTTTTGTTTTTGTGCTATATTTTTGCATTTTGTCCTGCACTTCTTTGGGGGCCTTCAGGGTCCCCTCCGGGGGCTTTTGCCCTCTCAGTTTAGTTCAGCCACTGATGTTTGTACTTTTGCTTTTTCCAGTTTTTTCAGTGGCTGCTGTTTTGATTTTGTTACACCAGAGAACTAATTTAGGTGGAAGAGGTCGTGTGATCTCAGGTGTTTTTGAAATTAGTAGAGTTGGTGCTTTTCAGGGTTTTCTGGGATTGCAGTAAGTACCCTTCCTATCCTTTTCTATTTAGTTAGTTTGGGCCCCAGCGTTTGCTCATACTATTTTCTTTCTGTGTCAGTATTTCATCTTGTCTAACAGCCATTACATGTTTGGGGTCTTTCTATGTTCTTTGGGGTTCTGCTCCGGGGCAGATAGCTTTCCTATTTCTATCTTTAGGTGTAGTTAGTTTCTCAGGCTGTGACGAGGCGTCTAGGACCAACGTAGGAACGCTCCACGGCTGCCTCTAGTTGTGGTGGTTAGTCAGGGTACTGCAATCTCATAGATTCCAACTGCTCTGGTGTATTGCCTTTTTTACCTGCACTCCTCAGCTACCGAAACATAACAGGATTCCCCCATCCTCCTCCGGGCCCACCATCAATACATCTTCTCCACCGGCGCCATCTTGTACCTTCTTCTCCGACTCGCCTGCTGGCCTTTTGCCTCCTTTCTTCCCAGCCATTTGCTTGTGCACTCCTGATTTACAGAGCCTGTGGTCAGGGTCAACACCCTCTCCAAGGAATGTGAATTTAACAGCTAAATAGTGGCTGCAATCTATCAAACTGTCATATATCCAGCGGGAGCTCCTACTGCACGCGTCTGCTCACATCTCCCTCAGGCCACGCCCCCTGGGCAGCCATTTATAACCACCTGGGACACCTGTGGACCAGTCTCCTCAGCTGGGGTGGCCACGCACACGAGTTCCGCGAGGAAAGAGAGGGACCTTCCAGCATCACAGTCCATAGGTTCCCCCACTAGTGGACAGTTGGCTGAAATATGATCCCTTTCATGGCATCTCCAACACTGTCTCAGGTCTGGTGGTTCAGACGTGGAGACCTTTCTAGGCCTGGGAACTTCCGACAGGGAAGCATCCGCCATTGCCTCACACATGTCCCCTCGTGTTATGATTTGGTAGCTGAGGAGAGAAGGCAAAAAAGGAAATACACCAGAGCAGTTGGAAACTATGAGATTGCAGTACCCTGACTAACCACCACAACTAGAGGCAGCCGTGGAGCGTTCCTACGTTGGTCCTAGACGCCTCGTCACAGCCTGAGAAACTAACTACACCTAAAGATAGAAAAAGGAAAGCTATCTGCCCCGGAGCAGATCCCCAAAGAACATAGAAAGCCCCCAAACATGTAATGGCGGTTAGACAAGAAGAAATACTGACACAGACAGAAAATAGTATGAGCAAACGTTGGGGCCCAAACTTACTAAATAGAAAAGGATAGGAAGGGCACTTACTGCAATCCCAAAAAACCCTGAAAAGCACCAACTCTACTAATTTCAAAAACACCTGAGATCACACGACCTCTACCACCTAAATTAGTTCTCTGGTGTAACCAAAAACAAAACAGCAGCCACTGAAAAAACTGGAAAAAGCAAATGTACAAACATCAGTGGCTGAACTGAACTGAGAGGGCAAAAGCCCCCAGAAGGGACCCTGAAGGTCCCCACAGAAGTGCAGGACAAAATGCAAAAATCAAGCACAAAAACAAAAAGAAGAAAATGTCTTATCTGTTAGCAGGAGATTCAGAAACGACACAGCAGGCTACCAAGGAAACAGGAATCAAGGATTGAGACCAGAACAATTGATCACCGGCAACCCTGATGGGAAGGCGACTCCCTTATATAAGACCAGTCAGTAACACCTGATTCCCAATCCTCAATATCTTCACTGGACAGTCCAGTACCGTTTGTAACCACCAGAGGGAGCTTCCGCTCAGAACTCATTTCCAGCTCATTCACAACACCCTCGGGGCTGACCTGGACTATCAGCAGTCCCCCTGACCCCAACAGCTGGAACTCTCTTACCGGGAGGTGTCGGAGGCCGGGAACTCCGAAATGACGACCGCTCGGACGGCTGGGCACGGAGGTAGTCTTTGGTGGCAAAGTACCTCTCTATCAGGCTGACCAGTTGATTGGCGTCTTTGGGGTCTCCCTGTCCGACCCAGTGCTGCACCTCAGGAGGAAGGGCCCAGATGTACCGGTCCATCACAACTTTTTCGACCATTTGGGCAGGGTTGCTGACGTCCGGCTCCAGCCACTTCTTTACCAGATAAATCAGGTCATACATTTGTGAGCGAGCAGGCTTGTCCCCACTGTATCTCCAGTTATGAACTCTCCTGGCACGGACTTCAACTGTAACAGCCAGCCGGGCAAGAATCTCTGCTTTCAGCTTGGCATAATCTCTGCTGTCCTGCTCGCTAAGGTCAAAATAGGTCTTTTGGGGTTCCCCAGTCAGATAGGGTGCGACCACCATGGCCCATTCAGATGGTGGCAGATTCTCCTTCTCTGCCAGCCTTTCAAATATATCGAGATATGCCTCCACATCGTCATGAGGCGTCATCTTCTGCAGGGTCTGTTTTACCGCCTTCTTTACAGCAGACAACGCAGGTGACCTTGCATCATCACTCTGTGATGAGGGGCTGAGAGCCTGGCGTAGTGCTGCAATCTGCTCCATTAGCAATCGGTTAGTCTCCTGCTGTTGCACACTAACTTGCGCCATATGTTTGAGCAGCGCCTCCATGCTGTCAGACTTGTCTGTCCCGGCACCGGCAGCCTTTACCCAGGACATGCACACTCCAACGTCTTTTCTACAGCAAGTTCAGCTTTTTTTTTTTTTCTATGCAGACACTATTAGGGCTACTGTCTCTTTAAGGCTGCTTTGGCAGACTTTTCCTTTGCTGCTGCTTTAGCCACTGTGCTGCCCGCATTCGAGCACCAATTGTAGACTGTTCAGGGGGTATATAGCTCTGGGATCGACGTCTCGGGTAGACGGAGTGGCATAGAAACAGTTCAATCACAGACAGCAGTACTGGTATGAACTGGCCGCAACCAGTTTTATTGAAAGTCCACAGCAAACAAACATAAACCAAATCATAAAGCAAAATCCTAAGCCTGCCAGGCTGCTAACTAAACACAGTCAGTTACCTCACTACTGTGAACTAGGCTCTAGCAGCCTGGCCACAACAACACAGGGTTATAATAGGTATTTACCAGAGCTTGGCTTCCAGGAGACTCCAACAGCGTCTGAAGTCAGATCCAGACTGAGACCCTGTCTGTGTAACTCAGCCACCTACTTCTGGCTGCTTGATTAGACAGCTGTCATGTATAGTGTACAGTTCCTATAGCGTCTTGTGCTTGGGTGCGAGGGAAACACAGGAGACACAGGTTGATATGAAATGACTTGTATTACTTCATACAAGCATGCTGAAAAGTTCACACAGTTTTGCAGGAACAGCGACAGGAGACACAGCAGGCCAGAGTAACTTCAAGCACTACAATAAATCTCCAAAGCAGGTTCAGGATCTCTTCTCTGTACCGTAATTCCTCTGCAAACATGGATTCACCAAACAGCAGGTTTCCAGAGTCCAAAAGTGTTCCAAGGCTCCTCAGTAGGGAATAGCTGGAGTACAAGTCCAAGGTTTCCAGAAGTCAGGTCACAGACTGACTGAGGCTTGATTCAGGAGCACTGATTGTTCAGCTGAGGCTGTTTAAGAAGCAAGAGGGAAGAATCAGGGCGGGAACATGAAAACTGGAAACTCCATATTAACTGAGGGCAAGAGCTGCAGAAAGACAGAAAGCAAAATGGCCGACGGAAAACTGAGTTTCAAGGAACATGTCAACAGAGACAAAGAACCTTACATTACTCCCCCCTTAGGGACAACCTCCGGATGACCTCAGACCAGGCTTGTCAGGGTACCTCTGATGAAACTGGCGGAGCAGGCGAGGAGCATTTACATTATTGACTGGTTCCCATGAGTTGTCCTCCACTGGGTAGCCCTGCCATTTAATCAAATATTGCAACTGATTTCTGTACAACCTGGAATCTAGAATCCTTTCCACCATAAATTCTTCCTGACCATCGACCAGCACTGGGTCAGGGCAAGGAGAAGAACGTCCAGGAAACGTATTGGGTGTTGCAGCCTTTAGTAGGGATACATGAAAGACAGGGTGGATTCTCATAGTTCTGGGCAGTTGAAGACGACAAGCAACAGCACTTATAATCTTATTGATCTTATAAGGTCCAATGTACTTATGTCCCAATTTAGACGATGGAATCTTTAATTTAAGATTTCTGGTTGACAGCCAGACCAAATCTCCTACCTTGAAAGCTGGTGCAGGTTTACGAAATTTATCTGCTGCTTTCTTGTACCTTTCCTGAGCCAATTCTAGATTTTCCTTTAGAAGATCCATATTCTTTTGTAAAGAAGTGATTCTTTCAGCCACTGCCGGCAAGGGCGTATCTATGGGAAATCGAGGAAGAATGTTAGGATGATAACCTAGATTGGAGTAAAAAGGAGACTGCTTAGTGGAGGCGCTCTGAGAGTTGTTATAAGAGAACTCAGCCAATGGAAGTAGATCCACCCAATCATCCTGTAGGTGGCAGATAAAACAGCGGAGATACTGCTCCAGGGTCTGATTGGTTCGTTCTGTCTGTCCATTAGTCTGGGGATGAAAAGCAGAAGAAAGGTTTACTTTAATGTCCAATGCTGCACAGAAATTTTGCCAAAACCTTGAAGTGAATTGCACCCCTCGATCCGAAATGACCTCATCCGGTACTCCATGTAAGCGAAACACATTCTTAATCATCAAGTCTGATGTCTGTTTTGCAGTGGGTAAGCCGACACAAGGGATAAAATGAGCTGCCTTTGTTAGACGGTCAACCACCACTAGAATGGTGTTCTTCCCTTGAGAGGTTGGTAACTCCACAATGAAGTCCATAGAAATGGATCCCCACGGGCGGGACGGGGTGGGAAGAGGTTGCAACAGACCAGTTGGTGAGGAGCGAGGTGTTTTGCATCTTGCACAGACTTCACATGAAGTGACATAGTTTAAGACATCTTTCCTGTAAGTGGGCCACCAAAAGAAACGAGAAAGAAATTCTTGTGTCTTTAGAATTCCCCTATGCCCGGCTATCTTGGAATCGTGGATGAGTTGCAATACTCTCAATCTGACTGTTTCAGGTATATACAGACGTTGTCCCTGAATCCACACACCATTCTTAAAGACAAGACTTACGTCCCTTGGGGTTGAGCCAACAAAGAATCCGCATGGTATGCTTCCTTGATGTCCTTAAGTAGGTCTTGATTATGAATCACTCCCAGGAATCTAGAGTCAGGAAGAATAGTCTTAGGAGGAGTAAGTGGACGTGTCTCTGCTGAATGAATCCTAGAGAGTGCATCAGCCTTTCCATTGCGCGATCCTGGTCTATAAGAAATGACAAAATTAAATTGGTTTAGGAAAAGATTCCAGCGAGCCTGGCGAGGAGTCAGGCACTTAGCCGACCTGATAAATTCAAGGTTACGATGGTCTGTCAGGACGACTATTTGCTGTGCAGCTCCCTGAAGAAGGTGTCTCCATTCCTTGAAGGCGGCAATAATGGCCAACAATTCTCTATTGCCCACATCGTAGTTCCTCTCAGCCGAAGACAACTGCTGGGAAAAGAAGGCACAGGGATGCAAGACATTCTTCTCACCTGTTCTCTGAGAGAGTATAGCTCCAACGGCACAGTCTGAAGCATCCACCTCTATTATGAAGGCAAGCTCGGGGTTGGGATGTACTAAGATAGGTGCGGTGGTAAATTTATCCTTTAAACAGGAAAATGCTTCCTGAGCTTGCGGGGTCCAGGAGAACCTAGACTGTTTCCGGTAAGTTGGGTGATAGGTGACACTACCTCAGAAAAATTCTTAATGAAACGTCTATAGAAGTTGGCAAACCCGATGAAACGCTGCACCTCCTTCACATTTCTAGGAATTGGCCAATCCTTGATGGCTTGGGTCTTGCTTCCATCCATACTAATCCCTTGCGTAGATAGTACATACCCCAGAAATTGAATTTCGGTCCTATGGAATTCACATTTTTCAAGTTTGATGTAGAGATGGTTTTGTCTTAGGCGTTCTAAGACCATTCTCACATGTCCATGATGTTCCTCTGTGGAGTTAGAAAAAATTAGAATATCATCCAGATAAATCACCACAAATGTATCTAGGAGATCCCTGAAGATATCATTCACGAAGTGTTGGAAAGTGGCTGGGGCGGTACTCAGACCAAAAGGCATAACTAGATATTCAAAGTGTCCATAGCGTGACCTGAAAGCAGTCTTCCATTCATCCCCAGGTCTAATACGGACCAAGTTATAGGCCCCACGGAGATCCAGTTTAGAGAAAATTTTGGCATGCCGCACTCTCTCCAACAACTCAGGGATTAAAGGCAATGGATAACGGTTTCTAATAGTAACCTTATTGAGTTCCCTATAGTCTATGCAGGGTCTCAGAGATCCATCTTTCTTCTTCACAAAGAAGATGGGTGCACCTGCGGGAGATGAAGAGGGGCGTATGAAGCCCTTGGCTAAATTTTCGTCTATATAATCCTTCAAAGCTTTTAGCTCGGGCCCCGCTAGGGGGTAGATCTTACCAAAAGG
The DNA here is from genome assembly GCA_033576555.1 of Oophaga sylvatica. NCBI lineage: Eukaryota > Metazoa > Chordata > Amphibia > Anura > Dendrobatidae > Oophaga > Oophaga sylvatica. Next base: position 26,449 of record JARQOD010005620.1, read on the forward strand.
TATCTCGACTCCAGGCAATAATTCAATTGGACAATCATATGGACGGTGAGGAGGAAGCTGATCAGCGTTCTTCTTGTCACATAAATCCACATAGTCCTGGTATACAGCTGGTAGTTCAGGGACTGACATGGTCCCTTTAGGAACAGAGCAAGCTGAAACTCCTTGACTCATCTGTTTCTCCGGAAAGTGTAATTCCTTGGTCTCCCAGTTAATCGTAGGATTTTGCGCCTGCAGCCATGGTAGCCCTAGAATAATGGGAAAGTGGGGAGAAGAGATAAGCAAAAAAGACATTTTCTCCTGATGATCTTTACCCATAAGGACCCTCAAAGGCTCTGTTTCTTGATCCACTGGTCCAGAAGTCAGTAGAGAGCCATCCACAGTCTCCATCTGTACTGGAGTAGCCTTCTTCACTGAACGTATCCCCTGTTTCAGAGCAAAGGAGATATCCATAAAATTTCCACTTGCTCCTGAGTCGATCATAGCAGAGCTAGACACCCAGACTGAGTCAACCCAGAGTTTGATGGAAAGGAAGCAATGAGAACTGTTTCTTTTACAACTCAGCTGGGACACCGCTGAGGAAACTTGAAAAATTGCAGCGTTTATACCGTCATCGTCCCCAGAACTAACAGAGTTTAAGTCCGAGAAATCAAGATCTCTTGCAGCAGATCTCTCTGGAGCCTGAGGCTCGGACATGACAGAGCTCCTCTCGCAACACTCACAGTGAATGACTGCTGCAGTAGTCTTACGAGAACGGCTGGGGCAGTTTATAATGAAGTGCCCTGACTTACCACAGTAGAAACATAGATTTTCCTTTATACGATGTTCTTTGCGTGCATCACTAACCCGTCTTTGTAAAGAGTCCACCTGCATGGGTTCAGGTTCTGGTTCCCTTGTGATCCTACTCAAAGGTTCCTTAGCTGAGGAGGGAGGTAGTAAAAGGTTAGTGCGATTATTTTCGAACCATCTCTCTTGTCTGCGTTCAGTCAGACGAGCATCAATACGGATACAATAGTTAATAAAGTCACCTAACGCAGTGGGAGGGTCGGCATGAGCAAGTTCATCCTTAATCAGTGGAGAAAACCCTTTCCGAAAAATAGATTTTTTAGCGGAAGTGTCCCAAGTGGTATCAAGAGCCGATCTCCTGAAATCCAGGGCATATTCGGCTACTGAACGCTTACCTTGGCGCAAAGTTAACATGGCTGCTTCAGCTGTTGCACCTCGATTGGGGTCATCAAACACCTGCCCCATGGCTGAAATAAAAGCATCAAGGTGATTCAAACAATCATCCTCAGTCTCAATCAGAGGGTTTGCCCACATCAAAGCCTTATTGGTAAGCAACATGATTATAGTAAGCACTTTGGATCGTTCAGTGGGAAATTGTGAAGCATGTGCAGAGAAAAATAAATTGCATTGATTAATAAATCCCCTGAATTTCTCACGTTCACCGCCAAAACGAAAAGGAGGTAATTTGGGGATCCCAGAACTCGGGGTTATGGCAGGAGCCTGGGCTCGTTCTCTAGAGCCTCAATCCTGGCTCGCAATTCCTGGGTAGTCTGTCCAAACACTTGCAAATTATGATTAGTGAGGTCCTGTAAGCTTGCAAAACGGGTTTTTAAAGTCTGTACATCTGAAAGGATTGTATCAGTCACTCCGCAAAGTTCCTTTATGCGGGCCTCCATCTTCCAGATCTTTTAAGGCAGAAGTGCTGGAAGGAGAAGAGGAAAGGAAAAAAACAAAACAAAACAATAGTGTTTACCTGTGGTAACACTCCAGAGTAAAGTTTTAAGGGAATGCGCTCACCTGGAATGGTTGTGAGAAGTCACAACCACTGTCATCACATAAGGTATTAAACGGACATCTGATATCCACAGTCACAGCAGACACGGCTTTCCCAGACCCTGCAGACACTAAACATTGGCTCCTGAATCTTGTCATGTATAGTGTACAGTTCCTATAGCGTCTTGTGCTTGGGTGCGAGGGAAACACAGGAGACACAGGTTGATATGAAATGACTTGTATTACTTCATACAAGCATGCTGAAAAGTTCACACAGTTTTGCAGGAACAGCGACAGGAGACACAGCAGGCCAGAGTAACTTCAAGCACTACAATAAATCTCCAAAGCAGGTTCAGGATCTCTTCTCTGTACCGTAATTCCTCTGCAAACATGGATTCACCAAACAGCAGGTTTCCAGAGTCCAAAAGTGTTCCAAGGCTCCTCAGTAGGGAATAGCTGGAGTACAAGTCCAAGGTTTCCAGAAGTCAGGTCACAGACTGACTGAGGCTTGATTCAGGAGCACTGATTGTTCAGCTGAGGCTGCTTAAGAAGCAAGAGGGAAGAATCAGGGCGGGAACATGAAAACTGGAAACTCCATATTAACTGAGGGCAAGAGCTGCAGAAAGACAGAAAGCAAAATGGCCGACGGAAAACTGAGTTTCAAGGAACATGTCAACAGAGACAAAGAACCTTACAACAGCTGAGTGCAGTCAGGGTTGGGCTGCAAACCTGTATTGGATGGGGAGTGGAGTGAACGTCGTACTGCCATCCTACCTTCACTCCTATATTCCTTATGCGACCCAGCTAAGAAACCTGGGCAAGATATACACCCCGTCCAGTACGCACCTGTCACGCTGTTACTGCTGGGGTCCTGACTAATCCCTCTACCTGGAGGTACTGTTGATGGTACAGAGGTCCAGGCCGCCAGCGTAACCCTATCTCCTGCAAATCCCTGACCTTCAGTAATCTAGTCCTGAGAAGGACCCCGATCACAACACAGGGACTGGAAGGTATATGCCTAAACACAGTAATAGACGAACGAGACAGTACAAGGGTAAACTAAAATCCACCTTGCATACAAAACTCACACCACAAAAACAGAGGGAACACCAACGGTACAGAGATAAATGATAAAGCGAGGAGGGGATAAAACCACACCAGGTACTCTTCACTTCAGACTTCACAATACCAACGATCCGCTCTGCTGGTCTGCATGAATGCTTTCACCGACACATTTCTAGCAGACTGGCAGGTATTTGAAGGAATCTTATTACTGCAGAATTAACTGCAGCTGGGCGAGGCCGGGCCTCGTCTAGCACAGCGAGTGAGAGAATTAACTCCCTCACTGCCGAAAAACACCAAGCACCAAAAACTCAGCTGCGTGAAGTCAGATTGTGTAATCGCGACGATCTTCGTGGCGACACACCCGTGACAGTACCCCCCCTTCTACGAGGGGCCTCTGGACCCTCAGAGCCAGGTTTATTCGGGTGAGTCATGTGGAAGGCCCGAATTAATCGGTCTGCGTTAATATCCGACGCAAGGAACCCACGTCCTCTCCTCAGGACCATACCCCCTCCAATGAACCAGGTACTGAAGGGACCGGCGGTTAAGACGTGAATCGATGATTTTCGACACCTGAAACTCCAAGTTACCATTGACCACCACAGGAGGAGGAGGTAAAGGTGACGGTATCACCGGCGCCACATACCTCTTAAGCAAAGATCTGTGGAACACGTTGTGAATTTTAAACGTAGGAGGGAGGTCAAGACGGAATGCCACCGGATTAATTATAGAACTGATCCTGTATGGCCCGATGAACCTGGGACCCAGTTTCCAAGAGGGAACCTTGAGTTTTATATTTTTGGTAGACAACCATACCCGATCGTTCACACTTAGGTCCGGACCAGACACTCTCCTCCTGTCAGCCATACGTTTGTATCGGTTCCCCATAGTACTAAGATTGTTCAGCACTCCTCTCCACACTGAAGCAAGTGATGACGAAAATCGTTCTTCCTCAGGAACCCCCGAAGAGCCCCCCCTACTGAAAGTACAAAACTGGGGGTGAAAACCATATGCCCCAAAAAACGGGGAATTACCAGTGGACTCGCTCCGCCTATTGTTAAGAGCAAACTCTGCCAGAGGTAAGAAAGAAGCCCAGTCCTCCTGGTTCTCTGACACAAAACACCGGAGATATGTCTCCAAACTCTGGTTCAGACGTTCTGTCTGACCATTGGTCTGCGGATGAAAAGCCAATGAAAACGACAACTGCATCCCCCGCCGTGTACAAAATGCCTTCCAGAATTTGGACACAAACTGAGACCCTCGATCCGACACCACATCGGAGGGTACCCCGTGAAGCCTCACAATCTCCCCAATGAACACCTGCGCCAGAGTTTTAGCATTAGGAAGAGCAGGAAGAGCGATAAAATGTGCCATCTTGCTGAACCTGTCCACTACAACAAGTATGACTGTTTTACCCGAAGACGGCGGGAGGTCCGTAATAAAGTCCATAGACAGATGAGTCCACGGACGCTCCGGGATCTTCAAAGGTAAGAGGGCCCCGGACGGACGGGTATGTGGGGTCTTAGAGCGCGCACAAACCCCACAGGACGCAACAAAAGTTACCACCTCCCTATGTAAGTTAGGCCACCAAAACTGCCGCGATAGGAGATCCACAGTTGCTTTACTCCCTGGGTGTCCTGCTAAGGCTGAGTTATGGTGTGCCTCGATCACCTTTTGTCGCAAGTGATCCGGAACAAACAGTCTCCCTGGAGGTCCAACAGGGGCGTCCCCCTGAGCCTCCAATACCTCCTTCTCAAGCTCAGAGCATACTGTCGACACCACCACCCCCTCCTGAAGGATCGGAACCGGGTCATCCGTCTTCCCGGCCCCAGGGAAACTACGAGACAAGGCATCCGCCTTTACATTTTTTGACCCAGGACGATATGTGACAACAAAATTAAACCTGGTAAAAAATAACGACCACCTAGCTTGTCTGGGATTCAGACGTTTTGCGGACTCTAAATACAGCAGGTTCTTGTGATACGGTGATGACGGTGACCGGGTGGACTGCCCCCTCCAAAAAATGACGCCACTCCTAAAAAGCTAACTTAATGGCCAAGAGCTCCCTATTGCCGACATCGTAATTCCTCTCAGCGGACGACAATTTTTTAGAGAAGAAAGCGCACGGGTGCCACTTACCAGGGGACGAACCCTGTGACAATACTGCTCCCACCCCTACCTCAGAAGCGTCCACCTCCACAATGAACGGCTGTGACGCATCCGGTTGAATGAGTATGGGAGCCGAAGCAAAACATTTTTTCAAGGAGGAAAACGCTTGACAAGCCTTGTCAGACCACCTAGAAAAATCCGTCCCTTTTTTAGTCATGTCTGTGAGAGGTTTAACTATGGACGAGAAATTACGAATAAATTTCCGGTAGTAGTTAGCAAACCCCAGGAAACGTTGTAGTGCCTTAAGATCCTCTGGCAGATCCCACTCAAGAACTGCCCGCACTTTCCCAGGGTCCATACGAAAACCGGACGCTGACACCAGGAAACCTAAAAACTGAAGTTCCTGTACGGCGAACACACACTTTTCCCATTTGGCGTACAGTTTATTATCCCGCAAGATCTGCAACACCTGCCTAACATGCTCCTGATGAGACACCAGATCCGGCGAGTAAATTAAGATGTCATCCAGATATATGACAACAAACTGTCCCACCAGGCGGCGAAAAATGTCATTAACAAAGTGTTGGAACACCGCCGGGGCATTAGTCAGACCAAATGGCATGACAAGGTTCTCATAATGCCCCTCTGGAGTGTTAAACGCCGTCTTCCATTCATTCCCCTCCTTCATCCTAATCAGATTGTACGCCCCCCTGAGATCCAACTTAGAGAACCATTTGGCGCCCACGATCTGATTGAAGAGATCGGGAATAAGTGGGAGCGGATACGGATCTCGGACCGTAATCCGATTGAGTTCACGGAAATCCAGGCAAGGGCATAGGCCTCCATCTTTCTTCTTCACAAAGAAGAACCCCGCGGCCACCGGGGTAGATGAAGGTCTAATATGCCCCTTAGCCAGACTCTCTGAAATATAATCCTTCATGGCCTGTCTCTCAGGACCAGAAAGGTTATACAACCTAGATTTCGGTAACTTGGCCCCAGCGAGCAATTTAACAGAACAGTCATACACGCGATGAGGAGGTAGTTCTTGACACCCTTTCTCCGAGAATACATCCTCAAAGTCCACCAGAAATGGAGGTAAGGTCCTAGGAGCGACCGCACCGATGACCGTATTCATGCAGTTTTTATTACAGAATTCACTCCATTAGCTTATCTCTCTGGATTGCCAATTAATAACCGGGTTATGCTTAGTTAACCAAGGAAGGCCAGCACTATAGGAGTGGGAAGACCCTCCAACACGTAACACGACAACAGTTCTTTATGTATCGCCCCCACTTGAAGATCTATGTTATGCACTGCTTGCAAAAAACTACCCTGACCGAGAGGTCTGGCGTCGATCGAGAATATGGGGATGGGTTTAGCCAATACACTCAGTCGCATACCTTGAACCCGGGCAAAGCGAGCATCCACCAGATTAGCCCCGGCCCCACTATCCAGAAGAACAGATATCCTCTCAGTTCTCGCACCCAACACCACCTCCGCCGGCACGAGGAATTGAGACGGACCTAGGGACGAAATACCTACTCCCAGATTGCCGTCCACCACACAACCTGGGATCAATAGTTTTCCGGCGACTTCTCACTCTGCAAAGGACGGGATGGACACCCCCCAATAAAATGTCCCTTTCTCCCGCAGAAGAAACACCTTCCTGTCTTGTGGCGCACTGCCGATCCCCTCCCCCGGAATGATGTCCCTCCTAACTGCATCGGCTCTTCTGGACTCACCAGGGGAACCTCCATATAAGGGCCCTAGTAGAAGGTGGAGTCATCACAGGGGGCGGAGTTACCCCGCACCTCTCCCAAAGCCGCCTGTCAATGCAAATAGCAAGGGCCATAGCGGCTTCCAGTGACGTGGGAGGGTCATACTGTGCCAGCACATCCTTTAATTTGTCAGATAAACCTTGACAAAACTGGCTCCTAAGAGCCGGGTCATTCCACTGGGTGTCCGTGGCCCACCTACGGAACTCCGAACAGAATTCCTCCGCCGGACGATCTCCCTGCTGTATCTTACGTAACTTAGATTCAGCAAGGGAGACCCGATCCGGGTCATCATATACAAGACCCAGAGCTGCGAAAAACCTATCCACTGACTGGAGCGCCGGGGAGCCCGGGGGAGAGAGAACGCCCAGGATTGGGGGTCCCCTTGTAGGAGCGAGATGACAATCCCCACCCTTTGTTCTTCACTCCCAGATGACCGAGGTCGCAGCCGAAAGTACAATTTACATGCCTCCCGGAAAGCAAAAAACTTGTCCCTCCCCCCAGTGAACCTGTCAGGGAGAGCTACTTTAGGTTCTGGACCGGCTTGCTCCAGGGGTACAAAACCTTGGACTTAACGTCCGCCAGCTCCATGGACAAACTCTGCAACTGCCGAGCTAGACTGGCTACTGGATCCATGGTAGCTGGAGAAAATCTTTAGTGGTCGGTGAAAATGTCACGCTGTTACTGCATACAGGAGGTCCGGGGTCTATGCTGACCCTAAGCTGGGGTCCTGACTAATCCCTCTACCTGGAGGTACTGTTGATGGTACAGAGGTCCAGGCCGCCAGCGTAACCCTATCTCCTGCAAATCCCTGACCTTCAGTAATCTAGTCCTGAGAAGGACCCTGATCACAACACAGGGGACTGGAAGGTATATGCCTAAACACAGTAATAGACGAACGAGACAGTACAAGGGTAAACTAAAATCCACCTTGCATACAAAACTCACACCACAAAAACAGAGGGAACACCAACGGGTACGGAGATAAATGATAAAGCGAGGAGGGGATAAAACCACACCAGGTACTCTTCACTTCAGACTTCACAATACCACGATCCGCTCTGCTGGTCTGCATGAATGCTTTCACCGACACATTCCTAGCAGACTGGCAGGTATTTGAAGGAATCTCATTACTGCAGAATTAACTGCAGCTGGGCGAGGCCGGGCCTCGTCTAGCACAGAGAGCGAGAGAATTAACTCCCTCACTGCCGAAAAACACCAAGCACCAAAAACTCAGCTGCGCGAAGTCAGATTGTGTAATCGCGACGATCTTCGTGGTGACACACCCGTGACAGCACCCCTTCACTGTCTCACTATATATATATATATATATATATATATATATATATACAATTATATGAAAAAGTTTGGGCACCCCTATTAATCTTAAGCTTAATGTTTTATAAAAATTGGTGTTTTTGCAACAGCTATTTCAGTTTGATATATCTAATAACTATTGGACACAGTAATGTTTCTGCCTTGAAATGAGGTTTATTGTACTAACAGAAAATGTGCAATCTGCATCCAAACAAAATTTGACAGGTGCATAAGTATGGGCACCTCACCAGAAAAGTGACATTAATATTTAGTAGATCCTCCTTTTGCAAAAATAACAGCCTTTAGTCACTTCCTGTAGCTTTTAATGAGATCCTGGATGAAGGTATTTTTGACCATTCCTCTTTACAAAACAATTCCAGTTCAGTTAAGTTTGATGGTCGCCGAGCATGGACAGCCCTCTTCAAATGATCCCACAGATGTTCAATGATATTCAGGTCTGGGGACTGGGATTGCCATTCCAGAACATTGTAATTGTTCCTCTGCATGAATGCCTGAGTAGATTTGGAGAGGTGTTTTGGATCATTGTCTTGCTGAAAGATCCATCCCCTGCGTAACTTCAACTTTGTCACTGATTCTTGAACATTATTGTCAAGAATCTGCTGATACTGAGTGGAATCCATGAGTCCCTCAACTTTAACAAGATTCCTGGTGCCGGCATTGGCCACACAGCCCCAAAGCATGATGGAACCTCCACCAAATTTTACTGTGGGTAGCAAGTGTTTTTCTTGGAATGCTGTGTTTTTTTTTACGCCATGCATAACGCCTTTTTGTATGACCAAACAACTCAATCTTGGTTTCATCAGTCCACAGGACCTTCTTCCAAAAAGAAATTGGCTTCTCCAAATGTGCTTTTGCATACCTCAGCCGACTCTGTTGTGGAGTGCTTGCAGAAATGGCTTCTTTCGCATCACTCTCCCACACAGCTTCTCCTTGTGCAAAGTGCATTGTATAGTTGACCGATGCACAGTGACACCATCTGCAGCAAGTTGATGCTGCAGCTCTCTGGAGGTGATCTGAGGATTGTCCTTGACTGATCTCACCATTCTTCTTCTCTGCCTTTCTGATATTTTTCTTGGCCTGCCACTTCTGGCCTTAACAAGAACTGTCCCTGCATTCTTCCATTTCCTTACTATGTTCCTCACAGTGGAAACTGACAGGTTAAATCTCTGAGACAGCTTTTTGTATTCTTCCCCTGAACAACTATGTTGAATAATCTTTGTTTTCAGATCATTTGACAGATGTTTTGAGGTGTTAGAACTCTCCTGTTAGGTTTTTTTCTATCTTGCTGGTCACATGTCCTTTTTTGACTATTTAATCCTACTCCGCCCTTCTGGCTTTGCTGGACTTCATTGTAATTTCTACTCTTAAGCTAGCTAGGTGCTTTGTTACCTTTCTCAGTCAGTTTTTCTTGGTCTTCGGACCTCTATGTTCTATGTTGTTTTTTTGTCTTTTACTGCTACAACTTCTGCTAGGAGGTGTCCATCTTTCTCCCAGTCCCTAGTTCTTGTAGGGATCCCTTCTTCGCATCTATAGGTCTTCGTACAGACTAGCTGAGGACTTTAGCGGGTCTGATCGCAGGATCAGGTTCCCCGTTACATCGTAGGGATCTAGCTTAGTTCTATCGTAGGGACAGATCTCCCTTATTTCCTTAGTGCTTGTAGCAGAACATAACAGTAAGTCCAGCCCAAAAATATCTCTAAGGAAAGATTTCCAGTTTCCATCATGGTGTCAGTTCAGGACTTGGCTCAACGCCTGCAGGGACTCTCTCTGGAGGTGGTCGAGCTCCAGCAACAAGTGAGTAGCTGTTCTGGAGCACATATCGTGGAGCCAAAGGTACGTTTGCCTGATTTATTTTTTGGTGAACAACAAGATTTTTTTTCTTTTAAAAATGCTTGCTTGTTGTATTTTCGTTTGAGACCCAGATCCTCTGGTGATGAATCACACCGCATAGGGTTCATAATGTCACTTTTGCGCAAAGAGCCTCAGGAGTGGGCCTTTTCTCTACAACCTACTGATCCATGCTTTAGATCAGTGGATAGTTTTTTTTCTGCTTTGGGGTTATTGTTATGATTGATCGTGTCTCATCAGCTGAGACAGAATTGAGACATTTGAGGCAGGAATCAGGTAATGTGGAAAAATATTGTACTCACTTCCGTCGGTGGTCTACTCAGGTGGGGTGGAATGATTCAGCTTTGAAAAGTTTGTTTCTTGCAGGGCTAGGTGAAAGGGTTAAAGATTTGCTGATTGCTTATCCCACACCTGGTAACTTGCAGGAGGCTATGCAATTAGCTATACGGGTGGATAGGAGACTGCGTGCAAGGGTTAATGAGAGTAAATCCTCTGCCATGTCAGCATCCAAGTCTTGAGAGGGTCTGTACTGACATTGGAGAGCCGATGGAGATTGGAGCGATGGCACCTCGCTCTCAGGAAAAAGACCGCAGGTTTTCTGAAGGTTTGTGCTTTTATTGCGGCAAATCTGACCATTTCATTAAGAACTGTGTGCTTGTATGCACAAAGAAAAAAAAAAAAGGTCAGTTCCGCCCGTATAGCCTGTTTAAACACTAAGGGCGTCTTTCTTTCTGCCACTACTGCTGCTCAGGAAGAATTAATGGAATTTCGGGTATTTGTCGATTGTGGTTCTACTCTGAATGTGATTGATGGGGGATTCTTGGAAAAACTTAAATTAAAACCCAAACTTTTGTCATCCCCTATTGCCGTGGTTTCTGTTGATGGCTCACTTTTGAAGAATGTTACTCAAAAGGTCTGTGAATTTCCCCTCACTATTAATGGTGTTCACCAAGAGAATTTGGATTTGATAGTATTGAATAATTTGCCTCCTCCGGTGGTTTTGGGTTTACCCTGGTTAAAATTGCACAATCCTGTACTGGATTGGTCTACCAATGAAATTAAGTCCTGGAGCCCTAAGTGTTATGACAAGTGTTGTAATGGGCGTATTGCTGCTGTGGATAAAGGGGAATTACCTGTACCTATTCAGGATTTTTGAAAGGTTTATTCTGAGAAGGAATCGCAGATTTTGCCTCCCCATAGAGACTATGATTGTACTATTGAATTTGTCCCTGGAGCGACTCTTCCTAAAAGTCGTTTATTTAATCTTACTATTCCTGAGAGAAAGGCTTTGGAGGAATACATACAGACAAGCTTGGCCGCCGGTCTCCTGTGTCTGTTGGATTTTTTTTTGTTAAAAAAAAGGACGGCGGTTTACGTCCTTGTCTGGACTTTCGTGAGATTAATAAAATTACGGTACGCAATCCTTACCCACTGCCATTGATTCCTGATTTGTTTAACCAGTTAGTGGGGGCCAAGTGGTTCTCTAAAATTGATCTTCGGGGGCATACAATTTGTTGCGCATGAAGGAGGGTGACGAATGGAAGACTGCTTTTAACACTCCTGTGGGTCATTTTGAGAATCTGGTTATGCCTTTTGGTCTTACCAATGCTCCTGCATTTTTTCAGAATCTTATTAATGACATCCTTAGACCTTTGATCGGCAAAAGTGTGGTTGTGTATTTGGATGACATTTTGATTTATTCCTGGATCTGGAGTCTCATTGGCGGAGCGTACGTGAGGTATTACAGTTATTAATTGACAATTTGCTTTTTGCTAAGCTAGAGAAATGTGAGTTCGCTGTACAGAGAATTAGTTTTTTGGGCTACATTATCTCCAGCGAAGGGTTTGAGATGGACCCGGTGAAAGTTCAAGCTGTGCAGGAATGGCCTAGGCCTATTGGTTTGAAATCGATACAGAGGTTTTTGGGTTTCGCCAATTATTATAGAAAATTCATTACAAATTTTTCTATTATTGTCAAACCACTGACCGATCTCACCAGGAAAGGTGCTAATGCGGTTCAGTGGACTACTGAGGCCATTGAAGCTTTTGTGTTTCTAAAGGAGAGGTTCAGCTCTGCTCCCATCCTTATGCAGCCTGATGTGACTAAACCGTTTTTGGTTGAGGTTGATGCTTCTTCTGTGGGGGTCGGCGCGTTGTTGTCTCAGGAAAACAGGGATGGAGTACATCCCTGTGCCTTTTTTCCAAAAAATTTTCTGAGACTGAACTGAATTACGATATTGGTAATAGGGAATTGTTGGCTATTAAACTCGCATTTGAACACTGGCGTCATCTCTTGGAAGGTGCTGAATTTCCCATTCAGGTTTTCACTGATCATAAAAATCTGATCTATCTTGATGCTGCCAAACGCTTGAATGCCCGTCAGGCTAGGTGGGCACTGTTTTTCTCGCGGTTTAATTTTTCCGTTACTTACATCCCTGATGCTTTGTCTCGCAGCTTTTCTCCCATGGTCGGTGCTGAGGAGGAGCAGAACATTTTACAAGAAGGGTTGTGATTGCTGCTTTGGACTCTGTGTTGGAAGATGAGATTCGTAAAGCACAGGAGAATGCCCCATCTAACACTCCCCATGGGAGGTTGTTTGTGCCTGGGACCTTTAGGAGAGATTTGTTTGTTGAGTGTCATGAGTCTCGGTTGGCAGGTCATCCTGGAATCTCTGAAACCAAGAGACTTGTGGGTCGCAGTTTTTGGTGGCCTGGATGGCAGTAGGAAGTCATTAAGTGGGTGCGTCAATGCACTGTGTGTGCTAGATCTAAGTCTTCACATACTCCTGCTGCGGGGTTGCTTTGCCCTCTGAGGTTCCTAGTGCACCTTGGACACATTTGGCTATGGACTTTATTACTGACCTTCCCCCTCTGAGGGTTTCACTGTCATCTGGGTGGTCGTGGACCGTTTTAGCAAGATGTGTCACTTGGTTCCTTTCATCAAACTGCCCTGCGCTAAGACTCTCGCTAAGGCCTTTGTCAAGGAAATTGTCAGACTACATGGCGTTCCTACTGACATTCTTTCTGATAGGGTACCTCAGTTCGTGGCTCGTTTTTGGCGCGCCTTTTGTGACAGGTTGGGAGTTCATTTGTCGTTTTCATCCAGATATCATCCTGAGTCTAATGGCCAGACAGAAAGGAAAAACCAGGATGTTGAGCAGTTCTTGCGTTGTTTTGTGGCAGACAATCAAGAGGGGTGGTCTGAGTTTCTGCCACTTGCTGAATTTGCTCTTAACAACCATACATCCTCTTCTGCTGGTTGTTCGCCTTTTTTTTGTTGTACTGGGAGACATCCGTCGTTTGGGTCATTCTCCAAATTGGTATCAGCCGTGCCTGAAGAGGAGAATTTTTCCGGTGATTTGGAGAGAGTTTGGACGGATGTGCGTGTTAATCTTCAGGAGGCTAACAGAAAATCTAAAAGGTACTTTGATAGGAAACGGCAAGAGGTTTTGTTTGCTATTGGTGACATGGTTTGGTTGTCCTCTAAGAATCTGCGGTTGAGGATTCCTTCTAAAAATTGGGTCCCAAGTTTGTAGGGCCCTTTAAGGTGCTTCAGGTTGTTAACCAATCTGCTGTTAGGTTGGAGGTTCCTACCTCCTGGAAGATTAATCCGGTGTTTCATGTTTCTCTGTTGAAAAGAGCTGATGTGTCGGATGGAGACGCCTTTGCCACTGTTCCTCCGGTGGTGGAGGACGGGGAATATGAAATTTCCCGCATCCTAAATTCTAGATGGTATAGAGGGAGTTTGCAGTATCTCGTCGCTTGGAAGGGTTTCGGACCCGAGGATAACTCATGGGTGAGGGCGGATGATGTTTCTGCGTCCAGACTTGTCAGAGCGTTTCGCAAGAGGTTTCCGGATAGGCCGGGGCCTAGGGGATCCGGAGTTCTTGTAGGGATCCCTTCCTCGCATCTATAGGTCTTCGTACAGACTAGCTGAGGACTTTAGCGGGTCTGATCGCAGGATCAGGTTCCCCGTTACATCGTAGGGATCTAGCTTAGTTCTATCGTAGGGACAGATCTCCCTTCTTTCCTTAGTGCTTGTAGCAGAACATAACATGAGGAGCCCATGATGCCACTCTTCAGAGGAGATTCAAACAGGAGAACAACTTGCAAGTGGCCACTTTAAGTAGCTTTTCTCATGATTGCATACACCTGGCTATGAAGTTCAAAGCTCAATGAGGTTACAAAACCAAAAAAGTGCTTTAGTAAGTCAGTAAAAAGTAGGTAGGAGTACCGTATATACTCATGTATAAGCCGACCCGTGTATAAGCCGACCCCCCTAATTTTGCCACAAAAAACTTGGAAAACTTATTGACTCGCATATAAGCCGGGTGTATAAGTTGCCGTCCTGCTCTGTGCTCCCCATCCAGCTCTGTGCGCCCCCATTCTCCTCTGTGCTCCCCTCCTCCTGCTCCATTATCCTGTCCTGCTAGCGCTTTCCATCCTCCCCGTCCTGCTCCGTGCTCCCCCATCCAGCTCTGCACTCCCCCATTCTCCTCTGTGCCCACCCCCATCCTGCTCCGTGCTCTCCGTCCTCCCCCCGTTCTGCTCCGTGCTCTCCGTCCTCCCCCGTTCTGCTCAGTGCTCTCCGTCCTCCCCGTCCTGCTCCGTGCTCTCCGTCCTTCCCCGTTCTGCTCCATGCTCTCCGTCCTCCCCCGTTCTGCTCCGTGCTCTCCGTCCTCCCCCCGTCCTGCTCCATGCTCCTTGTCCTCCTCCATGCTCCCCCATCCTCCTCCATCATACTCACCCTCCCCGTGCCATCGCTGAACGTCCCGGCCGGCAATCCTGCGTTCTCCCCGGCTTCCTGCAGCTCTCCCCGGCTTCCTGCAGCTCTCCAGCGCTGAGCGGTGACGTAATACTGCTCATTAAGGCCATGAATATGGAGGCCACGCCCATGGGAGTGGCGTCGCGTCCATATTACATGACCTTAATGAGCGGGTATTACGTCACCGCTCAGCGCTGGAGAGCTGCAGGAAGCCGGGAGAGATGTAGGAAGCCGGGGAGAATGCAGGATTGCAGGGACGTTCAGCGATGGCACGGGGAGGGTGAGTATGATGTCCCAGCCACCGGCTCCTGCCGCTGCATCCCCTCCCCCGCTGGTTTCTGCCCTATGACTCGTGTATAAGCTGAGGGGGCATTTTCAGCACAAAAAAAGGTGCTGAAAATCTCGGCTTATACATGAGTATATACGGTATTTAAAACAAGAAAATGATAAGGGTGGCCATACTTATGCACCTGTCAAATTTTGTTTGAATGCAGATTGCACATGTTCTGCTAGTACAATAAACCTCATTTCAAGGCAGAAACATACTGTGTCCAATAGTTTTTAGATATATCAAACTGAAATAGCTGTTGCAAAAACACCAATTTTTATAAAACATTAAGCTTAAGATTAATAGGGGTGCCCAAACTTTTTCATATAACTGTATATATGCACACACACAGACACACAACGTACCATCGATGACCGGCGCTGAATGATCACCCCCGGCCCCCGCTGCAGTAGCGCTAGTACACGCGGCATCAGGTAAAATACAGGACTAAAGATCAGGATAGTTCAAGGAGGCTAAAAACTCATCAGCCACCTCGTAGCTCATCATACACGAATCTTAAACAAGAAAGAATAAAACAATATAAAAATAATATACAAAACAACACTTAACTAGAATGTCATACTAGCATTTGTGTTTATATAAGCCATAAAGCATACCCAGTTGCGAATCCGGAAACACGTCTGAAAGATCCAGCAAATTTTCCCCCTCCATCTAAAATAAAATTAAGTGCGTGAATTTTCACCGCTACCTATATTAGTTCTACACAGCGGCAAATACGGTTTATATAGTAAGCGAACTAAATTTGCGTCTAGTGCAAAAATATGCCTATATTAACCAGAACATGCGTAATACAGAATAAGTCTTTATACAAGAGTAAACACCATAGACGTGAATACGCTACTAATGTTGATCTTAACATTTATTAAGCAATGTATTACATAAATTATACCGTCATGAATATAGGGATATATTATTAAAACAAATATAGCTCAAGTATGAAAACACTACTAAATTATTAAAACAAATAGCGGCTTTAACTATGCATACTTAAATATAATTGAGCAATTGTACATATTCATGAGACAAAATAGAAATTTCAGAGTTCTGTATATACAGTACAGACGAAAAGTTTGGACACACCTTCTCATTCAAAGATTTTTCTGTATTTTCATGGTTATGAAAACTGTAGAATCACACTGAAGGCATCAAAACTATGAATTAACACATGTGGAATTATACATTACACTTTACAAAAAAGTGTGAAACAACTGAAGATATGTCTTATATTCTAGTTCTTCAAAGTAGCCAACTTTTGCTTTGATTACTGCTTTGCATGCAGAAAAGGTGAACGGATGGACTCTACAAGCCTGGTTCCCACCGTGAAGCATGGAGGAGGTGGTGTGATGATGTGGGGGTGCTTTGCTGGTGACACTGTTGGGGATTTATTCAAAATTGAAGGCACACTGAACCAGCATGGCTACCACAGCATCTTGCAGCAGCATGCTATTCCATCCGGTTTGCGTTTAGTTGGACCATCATTTATTTTTCAACAGGACAATGACCCCAAACACACCTCCAGGCTGTGTAAGGGCTATTTGACCAAGAAGGAGAGTGTTGGGGTGCTACGCCAGATGACCTGGCCTCCACAGTCACCAGACCTGAACCCAATCGAGATGGTTTGGGGTGAGCTGGACCGCTCACCGCTTCAATTTTGAATAAATCCACAACAGTGTCACCAACAAAGCACCCCCACACCATCACACCACCTCCTCCATGCTTCACGATGGGAACCAGGCATGTAGAGTCCAGCCGTTCACCTTTTCTGCATGCAAAGCAGTAATCAAAGCAAAAGGTGGCTACTTTGAAGAACCTAGAATATAAGACATATTTTCAGTTGTTTCACACTTTTTTGTAAAGTGTAATGTATAATTCCACATGTGTTACTTCATAGTTTTGATGCCTTCAGTGTGATTTCACAATTTTCATAGTCATGAAAATACAGAAAAATCTTTGAATGAGAAGGTGTGTCCAAACTTTTGGTCTGTACTGTACTTAAATCGAGATTAGTTCAGAGATGTCTGGATAGAATGTCTCCTGAAACTTTACAACTGACACATCACCTACCACTCACCAGGGCCCTGAATTTATTACGGGCTGCAGAGAGAACACGCCTTCTGTCCACACCCCCACAGAAAGACACAGAAAAAAAAATCAATCCAGTTTACGTCTTCTGCTAGCACATTTATTGCGTGTATTAATACAATTATGAATACACTAATTAAAATCCATCATTTTATACGCTTGAATTTCTGATCATCCCCACAGATTAATTTATCCAATCATGGCAAGTAAACGCGCTGAAATAATATTAGAGAAGCAATATTTCACCGCCTGAAGCTCCAGCCTCATTCAGCGGTATTGCGAACCTATACAGAGCGGTTAGA
Organism: Oophaga sylvatica; assembly: GCA_033576555.1. Lineage (NCBI taxonomy): Eukaryota > Metazoa > Chordata > Amphibia > Anura > Dendrobatidae > Oophaga > Oophaga sylvatica. The sequence goes on from JARQOD010005620.1 coordinate 43,853, forward strand.
ACGAGCGGTATAAAAAAACATGAAGCGATTGATTGGCTGAATAAACAAGATGCTTACACTCTACATAAACCTGTAAGAAAAAGATTTGCCACGAATAAGATTTATGTCTCAGGCGTTGATTCGCAGTGGCAAGCGGATTTGGTTAGCTTAATTGAATATTCGAGGGAAAATGATGATGTGAAATATCTCCTGAGTGTGATTGACGTACTCTCCAAACACGCGTGGGTTGTCGCGATGCCCAACAAGACCGGCGCGTCTGCAGCTTGGTCATTCGAATTAATATTTGAAAGCGACCGACGTACGCCGCAGAAATTACAGACGGATCGTGGCAAATAATTTATGAATTCGCACATGAAGCGTATTTGTAAAATCCATAAATTCATCATTTTTTCACCAACAATACTGTAAAGGCCGCTATAGTAGAGCGATTTAATCGTACATTAAAAACTCGTATGTGGCACTATCTCACGAAGTATAATACCTTTAGGTATATCGATATTTTACCCGGTCTGGTACACAGTTACAATCACACCTTCCACACCACGATACGCACCCGTCCGTGCGATGTGACGAAGCAAAACTCGATACAAATATGGAAAAATATTTATAGCGCTAGTATGACTAATAAACGTATTAAACCCTCTTTAAGAATTTAAGATCATGTCAGGATATCCCGTTTTAAGAACCCTTTTACGAAAGGTTATGAGCAGACGTTCAGCGAGGAGATACAGTTAGGTCCATAAATATTTGGACAGAGAAAACATTTATCTAATTTTGGTTCTAGACATTACCACAATGAATTTGAAACAAAACAAATCAGATGCAGTTGAAGTTCAGACTTTCAGCTTTCATTTGAGGGTATCCACATTAAAATTGGATGAAGGGTTTAGGAGTTTCAGCTCCTTAACATGTGCCACCCTGTTTTTAAAGGGACCAAAAGTAATTGGACAATTGACTCCAAGGCTATTTCATGGACAGGTGTGGGCAATCCCTTCATTATATCATTCTCAATTAAGCAGATAAAAGGGCTGGTGTTGATTTGAGGTGTGGTGTTTGCATTTGGAAGGTTTAGCTGTGAAGGAAACATGCGGTCAAAGGAGCTCTCCATGCAGGTGAAACAAGCTATCCTTAAGCTGCAAAAAACAGAAAAAACCCATCCGAGAAATTGCTACAACTTTAGGAGTGGCAAAATCTACAGTTTGGTACATTCTGAGAAAGAAAGAAAGCACTGGTGAACTCATCAATGCAAAAAGACCTGGGCGCCCACGGAAGACAACAGTGGTGGATGATCGCAGAATACTCTCCATGGTGAAGAGAAACCCCTTCACAACAGCCAACCAAGTGAACAACACTCTCCAGGAGGTAGGCGTATCAATATCCAAATCTACCATAAAGAGAAGACTGCATGAAATTAAATACAGAGGGTTCACTGCACGGTGCAAGCCACTCATAAGAATCAAGAATAAAAAGGCTAGGCTGGACTTTGCTAAAAAACATCTAAAAAAGCCAGCACAGTTCTGGAAGAACATTCTTTGGACAGATGAAACCAAGATCAACCTCTACTAGAATGATGGAAAGAGAAAAGTATGGCGAAGGCGTGGTACAGCTCATGATCCAAAGCATACCACATCATCTGTAAAACATGGCGGAAGCAGTGTGATGGCTTGGGCAATCAATGGCTGCCAGTGGCACTGGGTCACTAGTGTTTATTGATGATGTGACACAGGACAGAAACAGCCGAATGAATTCTGAGGTATTCAGAGCCATACTGTGTGCTCAGATCCAGCCAAATGCAGCCAAACTGATTGGTCGTCGTTTCATACTACAGATGGACAATGACCCAAAACATAAAGCCAAAGCAACCCAGGAGTTTATTAAAGCAAAGAAGTGGAATATTCTTGAATGGCCAAGTCAGTCACCTGATCTCAACCCAAATGAACATGCATTTCACTTGTTAAAGACTAAACTTCAGACAGAAAGGCCCACAAACAAACAACAACTGAAAACCACCGCGGTGAAGGCCTGGCAGAGCATCAAAAAGAAGGAAACACAGTGTCTGGTGATGTCCATGAGTTCAAGACTTCAGGCAGTCATTGCTAACAAAGGGTTTTCAACCAAGTACTAGAAATGAACATTTTATTTACAATTATTTAATCTGTCCAATTACTTTTGGTCCCTTTAAAAACAGGGTGGCACATGTTAAGGTGTAATGTATGTGGTACAGTTCATATAGCGTCTTGTGCTTGGGTGCCATGAAAATACTTGAGACACAGGTTGATAAAGAAAGTCTTGTATTGCTTCATACAAATTGGCAAAAATAAACACACAGGTTGCAAACACAGAAGCAGGAGACACAGCAGGCCAGAGTAATCTAAGCTCAGCAATAACTCTCCACAACAGATTCAGAAATAACTCTCCACAACAGATTCAGATCTTCTTCTCTGTTACCGCAAGTCCATGCAAACGTGAGGCTCTCAAGAGCAGAGTTCAGAATCCACAAGTGCTTCAGAGTTCCTCAGTAGGAATGGCTGGAGTACAAGGTCAAGGCTTCAGGAGTCAGAACACAGGTTCACTGCAGGCTAGATTCTGAAGCACTGATTGCTCAGCAGTGGCTGTTTAAGAAGCAAACGGAGAGAATCAGGGCGGGAACATGCAAGCTGGAAAACTCCATTTTGACTGAGGGCAAGATAGCTGCAGCAAAACAGAAAGCAAAATGGCCGACGAACAAACTGAGTTTCAGAAACAGATACACAGAACCTTACATTACTCCCCCCTTAGGGACAACCTCCGGATGACCTCAGACCAGGCTTGTGTGGGTACCTCTGATGAAACTGACGGAGCAAGCGAGGAGCATTAACGTTATTGACCGGCTCCCATGAGTTGTCCTCCACTGGGTAGCCCTGCCATTTAATCAGATATTGTAACTGATTTCTATACAACCTGGAATCTAAAATCCTTTCCACCACAAATTCCTCCTGACCATCGACTAGCACTGGGTCAGGGCAAGGAGAAGAACGTCCAGGAAACGTATTGGGTGTCGCAGCCTTTAGTAGGGATACATGAAAGACAGGGTGGATTCTCATAGTTCTGGGCAATTGAAGACGACAAGCAACGGCACTTATAATTTTACTGATTTTATAGGGTCCAATGTACTTATGTCCCAACTTAGACGATGGAATCCTTAA
>JARQOD010005621.1:0-47036 GCA_033576555.1 Oophaga sylvatica
CTGCCTTGATGACCCGGGGTTGTAATGACAACTTCCGGGTCATCTAGCTACGGAAAGCCGCTGTGACCATGCTCCCAACATGGTCACAGCAGCTTTCTCCACTGGTATAATGTATTGCAATGCTGCTCCAGGCTCCAGGGAGCCCCTGCAGGGCGCCTGCGCTTCATCCCACAGCAGCGCCGCTGGATGATGTCATCATTCAGTGGCTGACTGTGGCAGAGAGAGAAAGTGCGGGCGCCAGTGATGCTGCGGGACTGCCTGCGGTGCGGACGCCGGACAGGTGAGATGTGGTGTGTGTTTTGACCCACGCACCACAATTGTGGGTTACCAGGGCAATGGGGTACCCAGAGCCGAGCCCATGGAAGTCTATGGGGTTGTCACAGGTAGCGGTGGCTCGGTCTGTGGCCCTAGCGGTCAGGCGTATGTTGGGGGGAATATTTACAGGGGATAGGTATATATACAGTTCGTGACGCCACCTGTAGTTCTCTGATCACTAAGACCAGCGCTGCTGTAGATCTCTGAGGGGATGGTGAGGCAGCTAGATGTTGGGTCCCCTACAGGTGGGACGCTTCCCTCAGGTCGATAGTTATGGTGGGGTTGTGCAGGGATGCAATTAAATAACTCAGTCTCACACATAAAAGCTTCTTTCCATACCTTTTACTTCAAGTTGTTCAGGCAGGTCCCAGGGAGGCTGTTCGGGGTGGATGAATGCACGTAGCGGTAACAGTTGAGCAGGTTACAGGCCTCCTTCTCTTTCCGAATGATGAGTGAGTCCAAGCTTGCCTGTAGCTAAGTTAACTCTATAGTTTTCAGCTTTTCCCACTAGCTGTACTGCCCGGCCGGTTTTGTGATAGAGCCTTATAAGTGGTGAACTAAGTACTTTCTTTTGCCGCGCGCCGGACTCAGAAGCCTTATTCTTCTGACTCAGTTACGTACTGGCACTCTAAGGGCGGCTTTCTGCAACCTAAGGTCCAGTAAGACTCTGGTTTTTCTATCACTATGCCTGGAGCTATAGTGACGCTTCGGTCCCCAGTGACCGGTGACAATGTGCAGGATAATCCAATCCGTAAGGCACTTCTGAATCCTTCCCACTGTGCCCTTCGCCCTGCTTCTGCTTTCAATGTAGCACTGAAGCGTGAAGATAGAAAGTCAGTTTTCTTCCTTGGTCTCACTGAGTAACTCTCAGTTTCCTCAAAGTTCAGACTGAGTAAAAAGTAACTCTGACTAGACTCGGGATGATAACTAGTCATCCGTTACTAGACTCCACTTCGTTGAATTGGCAGGAACTAATCTTCTGCTCACCCAGAGCTCTGACAGGAATCCTCACTGTCTGAGAAGAACTAGCCCTGACTGCTCTGTACGATGACAGGAAGCTAGACTGACTGACTCACTGTGCTACACGTCACTCCCCTATACACCCCTGTGGGTGTGTCTGAAGTGTAAGTGAGTGTCAAGCTTTAACTGTTACCTTACTGTGCATTCTCCAGATCCTGTGTGCCTTACATACCAGGGCTACACATGTGTGTGTGTGTGTGCGCGTGCGTGCGCGCATGTGTGTGTGTGTGAATGTGCAGACAGGTGAATGTTGCTGTGTGTGTCTGTGTGTGTAGGTGGAGGAGAGGGTAATGATGGGGAGAAGGCCATTATGGAGGTGATGGGGAGAAGGCAATGATGGAGGTGATGGGGAGAAGGCATTGATGGAGGTGATGGGGAGAAGGCATTGATGGAGGTGATGGGGAGTAGGCATTGATGGAGGTGATGGGGAGAAGGCAGTGATAGAGGTGATGGGGAGAATGCAATGATGGGGGTGATGAGGAGAAGGCATTGATGGAGGTGATGGGGAGAAGGCATTGATGGAGGTGATGGGGAGAAGGCCATGATGGGGTGATGGGGAGTAGGCCATGATGGAGGTGATGGGGAGAAGGCAATGATGGGGGTGATGGGGAGAAGGCATTGATGGAGGTGATGGGGAGAAGGCCATGATGGGGTGATGGGGAGAAGGCCATGATGGAGGTGATGGGGAGAAGGCAATGATGGGGGTGATGAGGAGAAGGCATTGATGGAGGTGATGGGGAGAAGGCATTGATGGAGGTGACGGGGAGAAGGCCATGATGGAGGTGATGGGGAGGTGATACGGCCTCTCCTGAGCCGTAACAGTGCGGAGCGCAGCGCAGTGCAGAGGAGAGCTCCATATTTTGTATGGAGTATTATATGGGGAGGGGACCAGTATCCTGTTTTTTAGTATCCAATTTATGTGGTACAGTATTCTGTATGAAGCATTATATTGGGTTCAGTATTCTGTATGGAGCATTATATGGGGGATGAGGGGGTGACATCCTGCATGGGGTATTATATGGGTGATGAGGGGGAGACTATGTGGTGCCCATAATATTGTATGGAGGACTGTACTGTCTGGTCTGTACTGTGCGCTGTGAGAATTCGGCGGTTTCTGAGCTATTGTAGAATTTACAATAGATATCACTCATGTAATGGAAGAAGTGAAGTATTTGGCATTGTACTATACCCATATTTCTCTGCCGTATCTGTGCATCATGAATCGTGGTCTGTGTTAAAGGGGCCCATTGAGACTCTTTCGCCCGGGGCCAATAAAAACCTGGAGCCGGCCCTGCATATGGGGTATCAGCGTACTCAGGACAAATTGCACAATAACTTTTGGGGTCCTTTTATCCTTTGGAAAATAAAAATTGGGGGTGAAAATATCATTTTTGTGGAAAAAATATGATTTTTTAATTTTACGGCTCTACCTTCTGTGAAGCCCTTGGGGGTTCAAAGTGCTCACCACACATTTAGATAAGTTCATTGGGGGGTCTAGTTTCCAAAATTGGATCACTTATAGGGGGTTTCCACTGTTTAGGTACATCAGGGCTTTCCAAACGCGACATTGTGTCCGCTCTCGATTCCAGCCAATTTGACATTCAAAATCTCAAATGATGCTCCTTCCAATCTGAGCACTGCCGTGCGCTGAAAGATTGGTCTTCCTCCACACATGGGGTATCGGTGTACTCAGGAGAAATTGTACAACAAATATTGTGGTTCACTTTCTCCTGATACCCTTGACAAAATGTAAAAAATTGTGTCGAAAGAAAAATTTTGGGGAAAAAAAATTAAATGTTCATTTTTTCCTTCCACATTGCTTCAATTCTTGTGAAGTACCTAAAGGGTTAATAAACTTCTTGAATGTGGTTTTGAACACCTTGAGGGGCGCAGTTTTTAGAATGGTGTCACTTTTGGGTATTTTCTGTCATATTGACCCCTCAAATTCACTTCAAATGTGAGGTGGTCCCTAAAAAAAATGGTTTTGCAAATTTTGCTGTAAAAATGAGAAATCGCTGGTCAATTTTTAACATTTAGAACTTCCTAACAAAAAAAAATTTTGTTTCCAAAATTGTGCTGATGTAAAGTAGACATGTGGGAAATGTTATTTATTAATTATTTTTTGTGACATATCTCTCTGATTTAAGGGCATAAAAATTAAAAGTTTGAAAATTGCAAAATTTTCGCCATATTTCCGTTTTTTTCATAAATAAATGCAAGTTATATCGAAGAAATTTTACCACTAACAGGAAGTACAATATGTCACGAGAAAACAATCTCAGAATCGCTAAGAGCCGTTGAAGCGTTCCAGAGTTATAAGCACATAAAGTGACAGTGGTCAGAATTGTAAAAATTGGCCCGGTCATTAACCTACAACATGGCTTGGTCCTTAAGGGGTTAAAGGCATAGTAATCTTAGCGTACAAATAAATTTATTATTCAAAATGCAGAACAGAATGTAATTTCCCATCTATCTGTAATAAAGGAGTAGTAATAAAAATGTTCACGTAGCATTGAAGCATTTTGTCAATTTTTCTTTACATCATCCAGGTGATAGTTGTACATGTCCTTTACGTATACAGCACCTACCCTTTATATAAAGAAGGTCTCCTGGGGGTCAGCTTGTAACATTTTGGTGAGCTGGGCAGTTTTAGCTTAACAGAAAGTAATTATTGCAAAAACAATTAGAAGGACATAGTTAGCGTTGATTCATTTAGGCAGCATGGCTGGATACAAGAGCTTGCCTTCCTAAAACTAACATTAACCCTCACCGCACGCTCGTGACTTTTTAAATGGATGCATTAAAAATAATCCACCAATGGTTATATGGCCTCTACTGTACCTCTGTAATATAATGTGAGTGTAATGTTTTAAAGGGGTTCTCCGGGGGAAAATAAGCTATTACCTACCCATAGGATATGAGATGACTTGTTCTTTTGTTGGGTGCCCGACCGCAGGGACCCCCACTGATCGTCAGATAAGGACATTTTTATACCGACTCCCCGCTCCTCCAATCACTCTCTATGGGGCTGCTGGCAAAAGCCAAGCGCAGGGCTCTGCGCCCCATAGAGAATAAATGGAACAGCAGTCGTACATACGTATTGTCCATTGTAACAGAAATATAAGTGCCCCCTTCTGCTGATGGTTGGTCCTTCACCACTTAACAAGTTGTCACCTATTCTGTGAACTAATGATGCCTCGTCTCACAGGACAACACCTTTAAAGTGAATCTGTAACCAAGTTTTTGGTATGAGAGCAGCATGATGTAGGGGCAGAGAACCGGATTCCAGCGATGTATCACTTACTGAGCCGCTTGCTATCATTTTGATAAATCCCTGCTTTCTCTGCTGCAGATTAAGCAGTGCTTCAAATGCTGAGCTCTTTATAACCCCGGCCACATCACTGATAGACAGGTTGCTGACAGTGTACACTGTGCATAGCCAGAAAGCTACAATCAGTGGTGGGAGCGGGGTTATACAGAGCTCATGAATATGAAGCCTGTTTTTGGCAGGATGAGTTTTACTATTGAATGACACTATTCATTTTACTGTACAATGTACTGCTAACAAGAAATTCCAAGTGCGGTGTAATGGTGAAGAATATGCAATTTCATTTTTTTACATCATTCATTGCGTGGTAGAAATCACCCTGAAACATGATTCTCCAGGTAAGTACTATTATGGTAATACCAGTATTTATTTTTTATTTAAGTGGTGAAAAAAAAAATCAGAAATTTGTAAAAAAAAAAATGTGTTTTTTTTTACCTCCATTTTCCGAGACCCGTAATGTTTTTATCAGTGAAGATGTGTGTGGCTTTTCTTGGTGACTTGATTGCTGGAAGTCCAGCCATTAGGACCCCCAGTGATAGCAAAAATAGGGCTCTGGAACTCTGGATCAGGGGTTCTGCAGAATTGTCCAAAATGGATGGAACAGAGACGTGCATGCTCATCCTCTACTCAATTCACCATTTACGGGGCTGATGGAATTAGCTTGACAGCACCATAGACAATGAATGGAGCAAAGGTTGATTCCTTTCTCAGCTGTTGGACCCCCAGCGGTCAGCAACTTATCCCCTATCAAGTAGATATGGAATATCTTGTTTTTTTGGACTAACCCTTTAATAACTGTATATAAATTATACTATATGCTATTACTTGATCAATATTGGACCTAATGCACACTGTAACTCAGCCCTCATTTACTGCGCCTAGAGTACAGATAAAATAGAAAGGCTAGATTTACTAATCCTGTCCAATATTTAGACAGTGGAAGCTTAGACTTAACAGTCTGCAGAAGCAGAACATTTATCAGAGTCGATGATAAAATTTGGCTCTTCTTTGGACATTTTTTGCATAACCTCGCACCGCCGCCGACTGTTAATATTTATTTTTTGCAGTACCGCATTTCACCACCTGGTGGGATCGGGAGCCATATTTGAAGTTTGGTAATATTATGACGTTGATGTGAACAGTGCCCAGGTGTGTGGTATTTAGTGTGTGCACAGCTACCTGGTGCATATAATCTCCGAGAGACACAGAGCTGAAAACATCGCAAACAAATGGACAATGGCCAGGTCCCTTTCTGCTGGATGTTATTTATCTTCAGTCTCGGTAAGAGAACAAAAAACTTTTTATAAAAGATACTTTATAGGATGTATCATTCCCAACTTTTTCTTTTCTGTCACTTTCAGCGCACACAGGTTTGGCAACACCTACCTGGTCCATAAATGGAACTTTTGGAGGATCTGTGTATTTTAACGTTTCTGTCGACCTCCCTGATGAATATCGCATAACGTGGGTCTTAGGAGAGACCGGAGATGTCACTGTGATTGCTGAGGTCAATCCTGGTAGTGTTCCCGAGTACCATCCTCAGTACAGGGGCAGAAGTCAGCTGTATCAGAATGAGACATTGAGGCTGGACAACCTGACGTCCGCGGATGAAGGACATTATAGTCTCTACGTGTTTAATGAAAATACGTTCATCACAGAAATCGTCTCCTATGATCTCAAACTCTACTGTAAGTAATGACTTCTAGTATTTTTCCTCCGCGTAATATAAAATAGAGACAACCGACCATTGATCGCTGAGTCAAAATAACCTTTTTCACGCTTTTGGCAGCCGCAGATACAATAATAACAATATTTCCTTTGTTTTTTAATTAGAGACGTTAAAATGTAACTTAACCCCTTAGTGACAGAGCCATTTTGCAGCTTAATGACCGGGCCAATTTTTACAATTCTGACCACTGTCAATTTATGAGGTTATAACTAACGCTTTAACGAATCCCGCTGATTCTGAGAATGTTTTTTCGTGACATATTGTACTTCACGTTAGTGGTAACATTTCTTTGATATGACTTGTGTTTATTTATGAAAAAAACGGAAATATGGCGAAAATTTTGAAAATTTAACAATTTTCAAACTTTAAATTTTTATGCCCTTAAATCAGAGAGATATGTCACACAAATTTCTTAATAAATAACATTTCCCACATGTCTACTTTACATCAGCACAATTTTGGGAACAAAATTTTTTTTTGTTACGAAGTTATAAGGGTTAAAAGTTGACCAGCGATTTCTCATTTTTACAACACCATTTTTATTTTAGGGACCACCTCACATTTGAAGTCACTTTGAGGGGTCTATACGATAGAAAATACCCAAAAGTGACACCATTCTAAAAACTGCACCCCTCAAGGTGCTCAAAATCACATTCAAGAAGTTTATTAACCCTTTACGTGCTTCACAGGAACTGAAGCAATGTGGAAGGAAAAAATTAACATTTAACTTTTTTTGCAAAATCTTTACTTCGGAACCAATTTTTTTATTTTCACAACTGTTAAAAGAAAAAAATGAACCACAAAATTTGTTGAGCAATTTCTCCTGAATAAGCCGATACCTCATATGTGGGGGTAAACCACTTTTTGGGCGCACGGCAGAGGTCGCAAGGGAAGGAGCGACATTTGACTTTTTCAACGCAGAATTGGCTGGACGCCATGTCGCGTTTGTAGAGGCCCTGATGTGTCTAAACAGTGGAAACCCATCACAAGTGACCCCATTTTGGAAACTAGACCCCCTAAGGAACTTATCTAGATGTGTGGTGAGCACTGTGAACCTCCAAGTGCTTCACAGAAGTTTATAACATAGAACAGTGAAAATAAACAATCATATTTTTTCCACAAAAACAATCTTTTCACCCCAATTTTTATTTTCCCAAGGGTAACAAGACCCCAAAAGTTTTTGTGCAATTTGTCCTCAGCATGCTGATATCCCATATGTTGGGGTAAACCACTGTTTGGGTTCATGGCAGAGCTTGGAAGGGAAGGAGCGCCGTTTGACTTTTTCAGAAGAATTTTCTGGACGTCATGTCGTGTTTGTAGAGGCCCTGATGTGTCTAAACAGTGGAAACCCCCCACAAGTGACCCCATTTTGGAAATTAGACCCCCTAAGGAACTTATCTAGATGTGTGGTGAGCACTTTGAACCTCCAAGTGCTTCACAGAAGTTTATAACATAGAACCGTGAAAATAAAAAATCATATTTTTTCCACAAAAACGATCTGTTCACCCCAATTTTTATTTTCCCAATGGTAACAAGACCCCAAAAGTTTTTGTGCAATTTGTCCTGAGCATGCTGATACCCCATATGTGGGGGTAAACCACTGTTTGGGTGCATGGCAGAGTTTGGAAGGGAAGGAGCGCCGTTTGACTTTTTCAACTCAGAATTGGCTGGACGCCATGTCGCATTTGTAGAGGCCCTAATGTGTCTAAACAGTGGAAACCCCCCACAAGTGACAACATTTTGGAAACTAGACCCCCTAAGGAACTTATATAGATGTGTGGTGAGCACTTTGAACCCCCAAGTGCTTCACAGTAGTTTATAACTCCCGGGCATGAAATAAAAAGTCATATTTTTTCCACAAACCTGATCGTTTAGTCCCCAATTTTTTATTTTCCCAAGGGTAACAGGAGAAATTAGACCACAAAAGTTGTTGTCCAATTTGTCCTGAGTACGCTGATACACCATATGTGGGGTGGGACCACTGTTTGGGCGCACGGCAGGGCTTGGAAGGGAAGGAGCGCCGTTTGACTTTTTCAAACCAAAATTGGTTGGAATTGAAATTGGACGCCATGTCGTGTTTGGAGAGCCCTGATACGCCTAAACAGTGGAAACCCCCCACAAATGACACCATTTTGGAAACTAGACCCCTTAAGGAACTTATCTAGATGTGTGGTGAGCACTTTGAACCCCAAGTGCTTCACAGAAATTTATAAACGTAGAGCCGTGAAAATATAAAATCATTTTTTTCCTCAAAAATGATTCTTTAGCCCGCTATTTTTTTTATTTTCCCAAGGGTAACAGGAGAAATTGGACCCAAAAAGTTGTTGTGCAATTTTTCCTGAGTACGCTGATACCCCATATGTGGGGTGAAACCACTGTTTGGGCACATGGGAGTGCTTGGAAGGGAAGGAGCGCCATTTTGTAATGCAGACTTTGTTAGAATGTTCTGCGGGTGTCATGTTGTGTTTGCAGAGCCCTTGATGTGCCTAAACAGTAGAAACCCCCTGCAAGTGACACCATTTTGGAAACTAGACTCCCCAAGGAGCTTATCTAGATGTGTGGTGAGCACTTTGAACCCCCAAGTGCTTCACAGAAATTTATAAACGCAGAGCCGTGAAAATGAAAAATCATTTTTTTTCTCAAAAATGATTTTTTTTAGACAGCTATTTTTTATTTTCCCAAGGGTAACAGGAGAAATTAGAACCCCAAAATTGGTGTGCAATTTGTCCTGAGTACGCTGATACCCCATATGTTGGGGTAAACCACTGTTTGGGCGCACGGCAGGGCTCGGAAGGGAGGGAGCGCCATTTGACTTTTTGAACGCCACGTCGTGTTTGGAGACCCCCTGATGTGTCTAAACAGTGGAAACCCCCCACAAGTGACCCCATTTTGGAAACTAGACCCCTTAAGGAACTTATCTAGATGTGTGGTGAGTACTTTGAACCCCCAAGTGCTTCACAGAAATTTATAAACGCAGAGCTGTGAAAATAAAAAATCATTTTTTTTCTCAAAAATGATTTTTTTAGCCACCTATTTTTTATTTTCCCAAGGGTAACAGGAGAAATTAGAACCCCAAAATTGGTGTGCAATTTGTCCTGAGTACGCTGACACCCCATATGTTGGGGTAAACCACTGTTTGGGCGCACGGCAGGACTCGGAAGGGTGGGAGCGCCATTTGACTTTTTGAACGCCACGTCGTGTTTGGAGACCCCCTGATGTGCCTAAATAGTGGAAATCCCTCAATTCTAGCTCCAACCCTAACCCCAACACACCCCTAACCCTAATCCCAACCCTAATCCTAACCTAAATCCCAACCCTTATTCCAACCCTAATTGTAACCCTAACCTTAATTGTAACCCTACTGTTATGATTTGGTAGCTGAGGAGAGCAGGCAAAAAAGGCAATACACCAGAGCGGTTGGAATCTATTGGATTGCAGTACCCTGACTAACCACCACAACTAAAGGCAGCCATGGAGCGTACCTACGTTGGTCCTAGACGCCTCGTCACAGCCTGAGAAGCTAACTTCACCTAAAGATAGAAAGAGGAAAACTATCTGCCCCGGAGCAGATCCCCAAAGAACATAGGAAGCCCCCAAACATGTAATGGCGGTTAGACAAGAGGAAATACAGACACAGACAGAAAATAGTATGAGCAAACGTTGGGGCCCAATCTTCCTAGACAGAAAAGGATAGGAAGGTCACTTACTGCAATCCAAAAAACCCTAAAAAAATACCAACACACTAATTGCAAAAACACCTGAGATCACACGACCTCTACCACCTAAATTAGTTCTCTGGTGTAACAAAACTAAGCCGCAGCCACAGAAAAAACTAGAAAAGGCAAATGAACAAACAACTGGCTGAACTAAACTGAGAGGAGCACAAGCCCCCGGAGGGGACCTGGCAGACCCCCACAGAAGTGCAGGACAAAATGCAAAAAGCAAGCACAAAAAACTAAAAGAAGAAAATGTCTTATCTGTTAGCAGAAGATGCAGCCACGAAACAGCAAGCTTCAAAGTGAACCAGGAACAAAAGTTGAGACCAGAACAATTGATCACCGGCAACCCTGATGGGAGGGAACCTCCCTTATATAAGACCAGTCAGTAACACCTGATCGCCAATCTTCACAATCTTCATTGAATAGTTCAGTACTGTTTGTAACCACCAGAGGGAGCTTCTGCTCAGAATTCATTTCTAGCACATTCACAACACCCTACCTCTAATTGTAACCCTAACCCTAATTGTAACCCTAACCCTAATTATAACCCTAATTATAACCCTAACCCTAAGGCTAGGTTCATTTTGCGTTTTACCAGCCCGTTCAACACATAGCGTTGACAGGCTGGTAGCTGTATAGCATAACGCGATTGCGTTATGCTATACCCGCTAGCGCAGAGGAATCAGCAGATGATTCATCTGCGCTAGCGGTGACGGAGCCCAGACGCTGCAGCCCGCGTCCGAGGCTCCGTCACTGAATGATGGCACGTCGCAAACGCATGCCGCTTTACGACATGCGTCGCGATGCCCCCTCAAATGGGGGTGAATGGCAGCGTTAACGGACTGCGTTACACCGCGTTATACCGCGGTGTAACGCAGTCCGTCTAACGGACTGCCATAACGCAATATGAACCCAGCCTAATTATAACCCTAACCCTAATGCTAACCCTAACCCTTATGCTAACCCTAACCCTAATTATAACCCTAACCCTAACGGAAAAATGAAAATAAATATAATTTCTATTTTTTATTATATGTCCCTAACTAAGGGGGTGATAAATGGGGGGTTATGTACTGTTTTTTTTATTTTGATCACTGTGATAGTTTATCACAGTGATCAAAATGTACTTTTAGAGAATGAATGAATAATTTTTTGAATTTGCCGCCAGGCAGATTCGGCGGGCGCACTGCGCATGCGCCCGCCATTTTTTTTTTACTGGATGAAGAAGCCGGCCTGAACGGAGGACAGGGGGAGGAATGGAGGCCAGGGGGAGGATCGGACCACACAGAGGGGAGGATCGGAGGACAACGGGACCCCTGCAGGTACAGGGGGGGAGATCGGGGTTCCCGGGACACTATTTCTCTCCCCTCTGATGTGCAATCACATCAGAGGGGAGAGAAATTTATAGGCAGGGATCGCGGCTGTGATTTCTCTTTTGCGATCGCCGCTATATGGCGATCGCAAAAGAGTGGTGACTGGGAGGCCCCTATTATGTTCTCTGGGGTCTCGGCTACCCCAGGCAGCCGAGACCCCAGAGAAAATCGCCCATCCCCCCGTCACCTCGCGGCGGGTGCACCACTCATGCGCCCGCCATTTTACAGCATGGCGCCGGCACCGGGGGACACCGGAGGGCCCTGGGGCCATAAGGAGGGTTCGGGGGCCACAGTGGGGTCCCGGGGACCCTTTTTCTCTCTCCTCTGATGTCCGATGACATCAGAGGAGAGAGAAATTAAATGGCACATTTTTTTTTTTGTTGTTGCGATCGCCGTTATAGGGTTAATAACGGCGATCGCAACATCGGTGTCGGTAAAAACCGACCCGATTCATGTTCTCTGGGGTCTCGGCTACCTCTGGGGGGCGCTATAGGCTTTTTTTTTTATAGGCACTGTGGTTTAAGTACCCTTAATGACCGCCGTTAAAAGGCGTATCGGCGGTCGTTAAGGGGTTAAAGGGAATCTGTCACCCCATTTTAGCCATATGAGATAAAGATATCATTGCATAGTGCATCCCATAACTAATCTATGGGTACCTATGATATCTCCTGACAACCCAGTTTTCATGTAAAAATACCTTTGTAAAGTTCGTTTTCTAGTATGCAAATTCCTGCGGTCCGGTCCGATGGGCGGCGTTTCTTCGCATCTCCCCACCACCTCCATTCTTGCTCTACACAGTTTTTTTTTTCTTTATTGTCGGCTTGCCGCGCTTGCGCTTTTCAAAATCCCCTCGCGCATGCGCAGTGTGCTTTGCCCAACAGTGGGCAAAGCATAAAATCATTACAGCGCATGTGTCGTCACTGCTTTCTTGCTGCTTCCATCCTTTGGCATGCGGTACCGGAGAGAATAAGACACAAGACAGGTAGTATGTGTCAACAGACTCTAACTTTATTACAAAGCATAGGGTTTATATACACACCCTGGAGGCAGGAAAAGGATTTACCATATATGGTCCGATCATACAATTTAGCTGTGCAAACAAAAACTGGTTTCTATTCCCGTGACACCTATGTTTAAAACATTTTATCTGATTTCACCCGATGACTTAGCAAAGACACGTTAGTTTCTATTGATACAAAGAAGGAACATTCAGTTGTTATTTTGACCCAAGGTAACCGTCAGATTTATTTAGCATAGAATCATAGAATCATAGAATGGTAGAGTTGGAAGGGACCTCCTGGGCCATCTGGTCCAACCCCCTGCTCAAAGCAGGATTCTCTAAATCATCCCAGACAGATGTCTGTCCAGCCTCTGTTTGAAGACTTCCATTGATGGAGAACTTACCACGTCTCGTGGCAGCCTGTTCCACTCATTGATCACCCTAACTGTCAAAAAGTTTTTCTAATATCTAATTTGTGTCTCCTCCCATTCAGTTTCATCCCATTGCTTCTAGTCTTTCCTTGTGCAAATGAGAATAAAGATGATCCTTCTACAATGTGACAGCCCTTGAGATATTTGTAGACAGCTATTAAGTCTCCTCTCAGTCTTCTTTTTTGCAAGCTAAACATTCCCAAATCCTGCAACCGTTCCTCATAGGACATGGTTTGCAGACCGGTCACCATTCTGGTGGCTCTTCTCTGAACTTGCTCCAGTTTGTTGATGTCTTTTTTAAAATGTGGTGCCCAAAACTGGACACAGTATTCCAGATGAGGTCTGACCAAAGAGGAGTAGAGGGCAATAATGACCTCACGTGATCTAGACTGTATGCTTCTGTTGATACATCCTAGAATTGTATTTGCCTTTTTTGCTGCTGCATCACACTGTTGACTCATGTTCAGTCTGTGATCAATTAGTATACCCAAGTCTTTTTCACATGTGCTGTTACTTAGCCCTATTCCTCCCATTTTGTATATGCTTTTTTCATTTTTATTGCCCAGATGTAGTACTTTGCATTTTTCCCTGTTAAAAACCATTCTGTTAGTTGCTGCCCACTGCTCCAGTTTATTTATATCTTTTTGAATCCTCTCTCTCTCTTCTCTAGTATTAGCTACCCCTCCTAGCTTTGTGTCATCAGCAAATTTGATCAGTTTACCCTCAATTCCTTCATCTAAATCATTGATAAAGATGTTGAACAATACAGGGCCCAAAACAGAGCCTTGTGGTACCCCACTTGAGACATTCTTCCAACTGGATGTGCAGCCATTTACGACCACTCTTTGAGTCCGATCATTAACCCCTTAACCCCCAAGG
Source organism: Oophaga sylvatica (assembly GCA_033576555.1). Lineage (NCBI taxonomy): Eukaryota > Metazoa > Chordata > Amphibia > Anura > Dendrobatidae > Oophaga > Oophaga sylvatica. The sequence goes on from JARQOD010005621.1 coordinate 13,795, forward strand.
GTGGTTTGCACGTTAATGACCGGGCCAATTTTTACAATTCTGACCACTGTCTCTTTATGAGGTTATAACTCTGGAACGCTTCAACGGATCTTAGCGATTCTGAGATTATTTTCTCGTGACATATTGTACTTCACGTTAGTGGTAAAATTTATTCCATATAACTTGCGTTTATTTTTGAAAAAACCGCAAATATGGCGAAAATTTTGAAAATTTTGCAATTTTCAAACTTTTAATTTTTATGCCCTTAAATCAGAGAGATATGTCACAAAAAATAGTTAATAAATAACATTTCCCACATAACTACTTTACATCAGCACAATTTTGGAACCAAAATTTTTTTTTCTTAGGAAATTATAAGGGTTAAAAGTTGACCAGTGATTTCTCATTTTTACAACAAAATTTACAAAGCCATTTTTTTTAGGGACCACCTCATATTTGAAGTCACTTTGAGGGGTCTATATAGCAGAAAATACCCAAAAGTGACACCTTTCTAAAAACTGCACCCCTCAAGGTACTCAAAACCACATTCAAGAAGTTTATTAACCCTTCAGGTGCTTCACAGGAGCTGAAGCAACGTGGAAGGAAAAAATGAATATTTAACTTTTTAGCCACAAAAATGATCTATTACAAACTTTTTTTTTATTTTCACAAGGGTAAAAGAAGCAAATGGACAGATAAAGTTGTTGTTGCAATTTCTCCTGAGTACGCCAATAGCCAATATGTGGAGGAAAACCACTGTTTGGGCACACGGCAGAGCTTGTAAGGGAAGGAGCGCCGTTTAACTTTTTCAAACTAAAATTGGCTGGAATTGAGATTGGACGCCATGTCGTGTTTGGAGTGCCCCTGATGTGCCTAAACAGTGGAAACCCCCCACAAGTGACACCATTTTGGAAACTAGACCCCCTAAGGAACTTATCTAGATCTGTTGTGAGCACTTTGAACCCCAAGTGTTTCACAAAAGTTTATAAGGGTCTAAATAAAAAACATTTTCACAAATGATTTTTTTTAGTCCCAAATGAAAGAAATTGGACAAAAAGTTGTTGTCAATTTTCCTGAGTACGCTATACCATATGGGGGAAACTGTTTGGGCCACGACAGGGCTTGGAAAAGAGTTAACTTTTGAACAGCGTTGATGTGGCATGTCGTTTGCAGTGCCCGATGTGCCTAAACAGTGGAAACCCCCACAAGTGACACCATTTTGGAAATTAGACACCCTAAGGACTTATCTAGATCTTTGTGAGCACTTTGAACCCCAAGTGTTCACACAAGTTTATAATGCCCGAGCATGAAAATAAAAATCCTATTTTTTTTCCCACAAAATTATCTTTTAGTCACTAATTTTATTTTCCAAGGGTAACAGGAGAAATTGGACCACAAAAGTTGATGTCCAATTTGTCCTGAGTACGCTGATACCCCATATGTGGGGGGAACCACTGTTTGGGCGCACAGCAGAGCTCGGAATGGAAGGAGCACCATTTAACTTTTTCCAAACAAAATTAGCTGGAATGGAGATTGGACGCCATGTTGCATTTGGAGAGCCTCTGATGTGCCTAAACAGTGGAAACCCACAAGTGACCCCATTTGGGAAACTAGACCCCCTAAGGAACTTATCTAGATCTTTGGTGAGCAATTTGAACCCCAAAGTGCTTCACACAAGTTTATAACGTAGAGCCGTAAAATTAAAAAATCATATTTTTTCCACAAAAATGATCTTTTCACCCCAATTTTTATTTTCCCAAGGGTAACAAGACTCAAAAAGTTATTGTGCAATTTGTCCTGAGTACGCTGATACCCCATATGTGGGGGTAAACCACTGTTTAGGTGAATGGCAGAGTTTGGAAGGGAAGGAGCGCCGTTCGACTTTTTCAACACAGAATTGGCTGGATGCCATGTCGTGTTTGGAGAGCTCCTGATCTGCCTAAACAGTGGAAACCCCCAACAAATGACACCATTTTGGAAACTAGACCCCTCAAGGAACTTATCTAGATGTGTGGTGAGCACTTTGAACCCCGAAGTGCTTCACAGAAGTTTATAACGTACAGCTGTAAAATAAAAATCTTTTTTTTTTTACAAAAATGATTTTTTTCGTCCCCAATATTTTATTTTCACAAGGGTAACAGGAGAAATTGGACCCCAAAAGTTGTTGTCCAATTTGTCCTGAGTACGCTGATACCCAATATGTGGGAGTAAACTACTGTATGGGCGCACGTCGGGGCTCGGAAGGGAAGTAGTGACGTTTTGGATTGCAGACTTTGATGGAATGGTCTGGGAGCGTCATGTCACATTTGGAGAGCCCCTGATGCGCCTAAACAGTGGAAACCCCCCACAAGTGACCCCATTTTGGAAAATAGACCCCACAAGGAACTTATCTAGATGTGTGGTGAGCACTTTGAACCCCGAAGTGCTTCACAGAATTTTATATCGTACAGCCGTAAAAATAAAAATCTTTTTTTTTTTACAAAAATGATTTTTTCGCCCCCAATATTTTATTTTCACAAGGGTAACAGGAGAAATTGGACCCAAAAAGTTGTTGTCTAATTTGTCCTGAGTACGCTGATACCCAATATGTGGGAGAAAACTACTGTATGGGCACACGTCGGGGCTCGGAAGGGAAGTAGTGACGTTTTGGATTGCAGACTTTAATGGAATGGTTTGGGGGCGTCATGTCGCATTTGGAGAGCCCCTGATGCACCTAAACAGTGGAAACCTCCCACAAGTGACCCCATTTTGGAAAATAGACCCCACAAGGAACTTATCTAGATGTGTGGTGAGCACTTTGAACAACGAAGTGCTTCACAGAAGTTTATAACGTACAGTCGTAAAAACAAAAAAAATCACTTTTTTTTAAAAAAAATGATATTTTTACCCCCAGTTTTTTATTTTCCCAAGGGTAACAGAAGAAATAGAACAAATTGCACAATAACTCTTGGGGTCCAGAGTACGCTGATACCCCATATGCGGGGGTAAACTACTGTTTGGGCGCATGGCAGAGCTCAGAAGTGAAGGAGCACTTTTTCAATGCAGAATTGGCTGGAATTGAGATCAGACGCCATGTCACATTTGGAGAGCCCCTGATGTGCCTAAACAGCGGAAACCCCCCAATTCTAACCCCAACCCTAACCCCAACACACCCCTAACCCTAGTCCCAAACCTAACCACAAACCTAACCCTAACACACCCATAACCCTAATCCCAACCCTAACCCTAATCCTAACTTTAGCACCAACCCTAACCCTAACTTTAGCCGCAACCCTAACCCTAATGGGAAAATGGAAATAAAAACATTTTTTTTTAATTTTATTATTTTTCCCTAACTAAGGGGGTGATAAAGGGGGGTTTGATTTACTATTTATAGCGGGTTTTTGTGATTGGCAGCTGTCACGCTAAAAGACGCTTTTTATTGCAAAAAATAGTTTTTGCATCACCACATTTTGAGAGCTATAATTTTTGTATATTTTGGCCCACAGAGTCATGTGAGGTCTTATTTTTTGTGGGACGAGGTGACGTTTTTATTGGTACCATTTTTCAGCATGTGACGTTTTTTGATCGCTTTTTATTTTGATTTTTGGGAGGTTAGAATGAACAAAAATCAGCAATTCATGAATTTCTTTTGGGGGAGGCGTTTATACTGTTCCGCGTGTGGTAAAATAGATAAAGCAGTTTTATTCTTCGGGTCAGTACGATTACGGCAATACCTCATTTATATCATTTTTTTTATGTTTTGGCGCTTTTATAGAATAAAACCAATTTTATATAAAAAATTATTATTTTTGCATCGCTTTATTCTGCGAGCTATAACTTTTTTATTTTTTCGTTGATGATGCTGTATTGCGGCTCGTTTTTTGCGGGACAAGATTACGTTTTCAGCGGTACCATGTTTATTTATATCCGTCTTTTTTATCGCGTGTTATTCCACTTTTTGTTTGGCGGTATGATGATAAAGCATTGATTTTTTGCTTTTTTTTTTTTAAGAGGTTCACTAAAGAGGTTAACTCTTGGAACAGTTTTATAGGGGGGGTTGTTACGGACGCGGCGATACCAAATATGTGTACTTTTATTGTTTTGTTTTTTTTATTTACAGGAAAAAATGAATTTATTGAGGAATATTTTTTTTTTTTTATGATTTTTTAAACAATTTTTTTTTTATTTTTTTAACTTTTTTACTTTGTCCCAGGGTGGGACATTACTGTATAGGGTCAGATCGCTGGTGTGACAGTGTGCACAGCACTCTGTCACACCAGCGATTGCTCTGGCATCGCTGCAGGCTTCTCAGTGCCTGCTCTCAGCAGGCACTGAGGAAGCCACCTCCCTGCAGGACCCCGGCGCCATCTTGGATCCGGGGACCTGGAGGGAGGACGGACACTCGGAACAGCGCGACACATCGCACTGCTCTGAGGGTCTCAGGGGAGCGCGCAGGGAGCCCCCTCCCTGCGCGATCCTCCCCTGTGTCCCCGGTACACAGCGATCATGTTTGATCGCGGTGTGCCAGGGGTTAATGTGCCGGGAGCAGTCCGTGACCGCTCCTGACACATAGTGCCGGGTGTCAGCTGTGACAATCAGCTGGCACCCGGCCGTGATCGGCTGCGCTCCCCCCGGGAGCGCGTCCGATCGCTGGGACATACTATCCCATCCATGGTCATACGGGCCCAGGTACCATGGATGGGATAGTACGTCGGATGGCAGTAAGGGGTTAAGCCAGTTATGAATCCACCTAACAGTTGCCATGTCCATTCCATACTTAGTCATTTTTTCAATAAGGATTGTGTGAGATACTTTGTCAAATGCTTTGCTGAAGTCAAGATATACTATATCTACAGCATTTCCCTGATCCACCCAGTCAGTGATTCTGTCATAGAAGGAAATTAAGTTAGTCTGACATGACTTATTAGTTACAAACCCATACTGACTCTGTTTAATCACTTCATTCTTATGCAGGTACTTACATACATGTTCTTTAATAATTTGTTCAAAGATCTTTCCTGGTATAGAAGTCAGACTCACCGGCCTGTAGTTCCCTGGGTCCACCTTTTTCCCCTTTTTGAAGATAGGAACAACATTTGCTCTTCTCCAGTCTTCTGGGACTTCTCCTGTTCTCCAAGAATTTTCAAAGATTATGGACAGCGGTTCAAGAATTTCTTCTGCTATCTCCTTCAGTATTCTAGGGTGTAATTTATCTGGACCTGGAGACTTGAATTCATTTAGGTTAGCTAAGTGTTTCCTCACTGTCTTTCTGTTTATAGATATCCTGGATTCTTCTATTCCTTTAATAGGACAGTGAAGATTAGTTGATGTTACATTTCCTTTCTGAGAGAAAACAGATGCATCCTGTAAAAATCCTATAGCATCTTTGACTTTTTTTTTACTTTTGACGTATCCCCAAAATCCTTTTTTGTTGCTTTTGACATCTCTTGCAAGCCTTAATTCATTGTCAGCTTTATATAATCTGATTTGTGCCCTGCAGGTTCTGCAGATGGCATTATATTCTTCTTTAGATATGCCTCCCTCTTTCCATTTGATAAACATTTCTTTCTTCCTTTTTAGCATGTGTTTAAGTTCTGTGTTCATCCATCCTGGTTTCCTTAAATGCTTCCTATTCTTCCCTCTTTTCGGAATTGTTAACGATTGTGCTTTGAGAATCTCATTTTTCAAGATTTCCCATCCTTCCTGGACATTTTTGTCCTTAAAGGGAATCTGTCACCCTAAATTGGCGGGATATTTAAATGATGGCAGTCAGGTCAGATGCGCGGTGTTTTGGGTACTTGCCTTAACATGTTTGTTCGCCGCTGTCTCCATTATTTCTGGGAATTGTAGTCGTTGCCCTCCATATAACGCGCCTGCGCATTGCAATCTGCGGGCAAAGCATACTGCGCGTGCGCAATTCAAGATTGCAATGCGCAGGCGCGTTATATGGAGGGCAACGACTACAATTCCCAGAAATAATGGAGACAGCGGCGAACAACATGTTAAGGCAAGTACCCAAAACACCACCCATCTGACCTGACTGCCATCATTTAAATATCCCGCCAATTTAGGGTGACAGATTCCCTTTAAGGATATCCAGCCATTGGATCCCTCCAATTCTCTTTCTGAGTCCCTTAATAGATGGGGTCTTTGTACTTGAGGAACCTTATAGGTATAATAGAGCAAGATGGTGTTTAATGAATCTATTGTCATCTCCATCTGTGGTGCCTAACTTAGTCCATGCACCTGTGGTCGCAAGGATGCAGATAAGTATAGACAATGTTTTCATTCTTTGTCCGCTGGTTCTCCTAGTATCTTTTTGCAATGGGACGCGTGGATCCAGGCCTCTTTTCCCTCTAGCTTAACGGCTGTGCTTGTGGTCAGCAGAACTTGAAAGGGTCCGTCAAACCGTGGATCTAGGCTTTTCCTCACGTGTCTTTTTATAACCACCCAGTCTCCAGGTTGCAGCGTATGGCTGCTAGAATCCTGATCTGGATCTGGAAGAGAACTGAAAACATTATCATGTATTTGCTTAATCTTTTTGTGTAAAGCCCTCACGTAGGAACTTAGCACATGGTTGTTCATTTCCAATGCTTGCGGATAGAAACACCCTAGGCTGGGTACATTGCCAAACAATATCTCATATTATTATTATTATTTATTATTATTATTATTATATTATATATTATATAGCGCCATTTATTCCATGGCGCTTTACATATGAAAAGGGGAAAAATATAGACAGATACAATAAACATGTGCTAGACAAGGGACGCATAAGTACAGAAGGAGAGAGGACCCTGCCCGCGAGGGCTCACGGTCTACAGGGATGGGTGAGAATACACTAGGAGAGGGTAGAGCTGGTTGTGCGATGGTTCAGTACACTGAGGATCATTGCAGGTTGTAGGCTTGTCGGAACAGGTGGGTCTTCAGGTTTTTCTTGAAGGTCTCCGTTGTTGGTGAAAGTCTGATGTTTTGCGGCAGAGAGTTCCAGAGTATGGGGGAAGCCAGGGAGAAGTCTTGTATGCGGTTGTGGGAAGAAGAGATGAGGGGGGAGTCGAGAAGGAGATCTTGAGAGGATCGAAGGTTGCGTGTGGGTAGGTAGCGGGAGACCATGTCACAGATGTATGGAGGAGAAAGGTTGTGGATGGCTTTGTATGTCATGGTTAAGGTTTTGAACTGGAGCCTCTGGGCAATAGGAAGCCAGTGAAGGGCCTGGCATAGTGGGGAGGCAGGGGAATAGCGGGAAGACAGGTGGATTAGTCGTGCAGCAGAGTGTAGGATGGACTGGAGTGGTGCCAGAGTGCTAGAGGGGAGGCCAGACAGTAGGAGGTTGCAGTAGTCGAGGCGGGAGATGATAAGGGCGTGCACTAGTGTTTTTGTGGTTTCATGGTTGAGGAATGAGCGGATCCGGGAAATATTTTTGAGTTTGAGGCGGCAGGAGGTGGCGAGGGCTTGGATATGTGGTTTGAAAGAGAGGGCAGAGTCGATGATCACCCCAAGGCACCGAGCATGTGGGACTGGGGAAAGCGAGCAGCCATTGACATTGATGGATAGGCCTGGTGGAGGGGTAGAATGAGGTGGGGGAAAGATGATGAATTCTGTTTTGTCCATGTTCAGTTTGAGAAAGCGAGCAGAAAAGAAGGCTGAGATAGCAGACAGACACTGTGGGATTTTGGTCAGTAGGGAGGTGAGGTCAGGTCCAGATAGGTAGATCTGCGTGTCATCGGCGTAGAGGTGATACTGCAAGCCGTGGGATTCTATGAGCTGTCCCAGGCCGAAGGTGTAGATGGAGAAGAGTAGGGGTCCTAGGACTGAGCCTTGGGGAACACCGACAGACAGGGGGCGAGGTGAGGAGGTGGTGTGTGAGAGGGAGACACTAAATGTTCGGTCTGTTAGGTATGATGAGATCCAGGATAGGGCCAAGTCTGTGATGCCAAGAGATGAGAGAATCTGTAGGAGGAGGGAATGGTCTACGGTGTCAAAGGCAGAAGACAGGTCCAGGAGAAGGAGGACAGAGTAGTGTCGCTTGCTCTTGGCGGTTAGCAGGTCGTTAGTGACTTTAGTTAGGGCAGTTTCAGTTGAGTGATGCGGTCGAAAGCCTGATTGTAACCGGTCAAAGAGGGAGCAGGAGGAAAGGTGGGAGGACAGTTCAAGATATACATGCTGTTCCAGTAGTTTTGAGGCGAAGGGGAGAAGAGATATCGGGCGATAGCTAGACGCTGAGGATGGGTCGAGGGAGGGCTTTTTGAGGATCGGGGTGATTGAAGCATGTTTGAAGGATGAAGGAAAGACACCATTTGTAAGTGAAAGGTTGAAGAGGTGTGTGAGAGTAGGGATGAAGACTGTGGCAAGGTTAGGGATGAGGTGGGACGGGAGTGGGTCAAGCGCGCAAGTGGTGAGGTGTGATCTTGACAGGAGAGTGGAGAGCTGATCTTCTGTCATGGTGGTGAAGCTGGTTTTGGAAGAACAGGGCTGAGTGGCTAAGAGGGGCATTGGGGGCTGCGGGCCAAAGCCTTCTCTGATAGTATCAATCTTTTGCTTAAAGAAGGAGGCAAAGTCTTCGACAGAAATGAGAGGAGAGGGAGGAGGTGCTGTGGGATGGAGTAGAGAATTGAAAGTGTTGAAGAGCTGTTTAGGGTTGTGAGACAGGGAGGATATGAGAGATGAGAAGTAAGTTTGTTTTGCGGCAGAGAGCGTGGACTTGAAGCTGGCAAGGGACTGCTTGTATGCGTTGAAGTGCTCGGTGGAGTGGGTTCTCTTCCATCTCCGCTCGGTAACCCTGGAAGCCCGTCTCAGTTCTTTGGTCAGGCCGGTCAGCCAGGGCTGCCTGTTGATTGTACGAGTTTTGCTCTGCATGAGGGGGGCGGCCGAATCAAGTGTGGTTTTTATTGTGGTGTTATAAAATGTGGCAGCAGCATCTGTGTCATGAAGTGAGGCTATGTCTGTAAGAGGGAGGAGGGACTCAGAGAGCGATTGTAAATTGAGGTGTTTGAGATTTCTGCGAGGGTGGGTGAGTTTGTGGAGTGGGGGATGCGTACTAACAGAGGAGAGGGAAGAGAATGTCAGTAGGTTGTGGTCAGACAGGGGGAGTGGGGAGTTAGTGAGATTAGTGAGGGAACAGAGACGGGTGAAGATAAGGTCCAGCGTGTGACCGCCTTTGTGAGTGGCCGCAGAGGACCATTGAGTGAGGCCAAGGGAAGCTGTGAGCGAAAGAAGTTTAGAGGCCGCCGGGGTGGAAGTGACTCGCACCACAATTGTGGATACCAGGGCTATGGGGTACTCGGAGCCGAGCCCATTGATTTCTATGGGAGTTGTCACTGGCAGCGGGACTCGGTCCGTGGCCCTGGCAGTCAAGCGATGGGGAATATTTACAGGGGATTATAAGGATAGGTAGTTCGTGACGCCACCTGTGGTATCTGATCAATTGGACCAGCGCTGCTATAAGGACCTTCACAGGGGATGTTATGGGGCAGCTGGGTGGTAAGTCTCCCACAGGTGAGACGGGTCCCTGGAAGTCTATGGTGATGATGCAGGGTGTAGATAAGAATTCAGTCACACACAATGCAGCTTCTTTTCATACCTTTTACTGGTAGATGGTTCAAGCAGATCCCGGGGAGCTGGTCGGGGTGGAGAATGCACATTCCGGTAACCGCTGAGCAGGTTAGAGGCCTCCTTAACTTCAATATGTATCTGAGTCTAAACTTGCGTGAAGCGAAGTTAACTCTTTCCACAGCAACTACGCCCGGCCGACATAGTGGTAGAGCCTTTTCGGTGGTAGAACTAAGTCTATTTCTGCAGCGTCCCGCTAGACTCCTGTTCTCCTGACTCCAGTTACGTATCGACACATTGAGCTGCTCTCTGCGACCTGTAGTCCAGAAAGCCTCCGGTTTTCTTATCACTAAGCATGAAGCTCTAGCAATGCCTCGGACTCCGGTGTCCGGCAAATTAGTGCAGGTAATCTGGTACCTGAAGCACTTCTCTGTCCTTCTCCTCTGCGCCCTTCGCCCTGCTCTCGCTCTTACCATAAGCACTGGTAGCTTTTGATGGAAACGTCAGCTTTCTCCAGAGCTCGCTGATCAGCTCTCAGTATCCTCCAAGTCCAGACTGGACTGACACTGAACTGCACTGTCCTCAGACAGGAAACTGAATCACTGAACTCCTCTGTCCGAAGACAGGAAACAGACTGAACACTGATTGCTAAGTGTCACTTCCTCTTATACCCCTAATGGGTGTGTCTGAAAGTGTGAATGAAGTGAATAGATAACAAGCTTTTGCGGTTACCTTCCTGTGCATTCTCCTGGATTTTATGTGTGCCTCACATAGCTGGGCCACACATCCCCCCTTGGTTAAACACAGCACTCCCGGGCTGTAAAAGAGAAAAAGAAAAACATTTTGTTTTTGCATTAACATCAACATTTTAACTCATCCCATACGGGAGGTAAGACTTCTTGAACGTTACAATTTGTACATTAGAAAAATACAAAAGTATCAAAAGTATCAAAACATTCTTATTATACAAGACAAATTCTTGTGGAGGACCCGCACCAAAAACCTCCCACGTGGGTCCTGGGTGGGCTGCAGGACTTCTTCTGACTGCAGACCTCACTCTAGGCCACACCATACGGGTTTTTCTTCAGAAGTAGATAGTAATGGTTTCGTGTAAAACCAAGATAATGCACCGTAGTGCAACTATTTACATGAAAGTTTTTGGGCTGGCACAGTCCACAGCCACGCAGTTCATTGGCATGAGAAAAGACACATTTCAAGACATATAATTAGAAATCACATTAATACTCTATACAATTCTTCATATGCAATAAACCCTATCTGGGTCTTGCTAACTAGTTTACTAGGATTACTCCTGATAGCGAATAGGTAGTTTTCCTTTAGTGATACGTTCTGACCTACGTGGGGTAGCATCAGGTATAGTAGTGTCTAGCCTATCTGTTCTGCGTAACGGCAAACTATAGATACGACTCCACCTCTCTAGGGACCTGGCAAGCATGCTAGTGACTGGACGAGGCGGTACTGCTTCATCAGCTTCACCAGAGGATTCCACTTCTTGTGGTGCTGCTTCTTGCGGGTCCGCTGCTTGGGGTTCTAATGGTTGAGGGTCTGCCGGAACAGGTTCTTCTGGAACTGGCTCAACGGGCACAATTGGTATGACTGGTTGAAGAGACTCCTCTTGCGGTTGATAAAACTGCAGCACAGGAATAATTACAGCGTCTCCCACTCTGGGCCAATCCGCAGGTAAATCTCCCAAATCCGTATGTATGACCGCTTCAGCACTCTCTTCTTGATGGACAACAGGGTTTTCTTCACGGAGCTTTAATGGGCCAGGACACAACTTTAGATGATCTCTGGACACAGTTGCAGTCGTTTTTCCTCCATCCTTGCTGATGGTACAGACCTTTCTGTTATCAAAATTGGAATTTTGCACGACATATGGCTCCTGTTCCCACTGATCATCCAACTTGTGCATTCTTCTTTTCCTTTTGAGCACCATTTCTCCAGGCATTAAAGGCTTAGCGGGAGCATTTTTGTTATAGTTCTTCTCTTGTTTTTTCTCTTACTCTATTGAGACTGTCTTCCACGCAGGCTTGAACTCTCCTGTACTGTTCTTGTCGAGTTGTGTCCCAATCTTCAGCACTGTCATCAGCCTCTGGTTCTACCACTCCCAGCTCCAAATCCATTGGCAGCCTTCCCGGTCTTGCTCTCATAAGGTAGGCTGGAGTGCAGTTGGTGGAACTTACTGGTATGTGGTTGTACAAGTCAACCAGGTCAGGTAACAAGTCTGGCCACCGATTTCTTTCTTCCAGTGGTACAGTTTTCAGTAAATCCATGACAATGTGATTCATCTTTTCACAAAGGCCGTTGGTCTGAGGGTGGTATGGTGTTGTTCTAATCTTCTTACACCCATATAAGTGACAGAATTCCTTAAACAGTTCAGCTTCGAATGCAGGACCTCGATCAGTCAGCACCTGTTCTGGATATCCGTGTGGTCTGCAGAAACTTGCTTGGAAGGTTCTTGCTGCTGTCTCTGCTGTCATATCTTTGACAGGGGCGACCACCAGAAATTTGGAATAGTGATCCACCATGGTCAGGGCATATGAGTATCCTGACCTGCTTGGGGACAACTTGACGTGATCCAATGCTACGATCTCCAGGGGACGAGTCGTCCGGATAGGCTGCAAGGGTGCTCTCTGACTACAGTAGTCTTTTTGTCTGAGGCCACAGGGTCCACAGTTCCGGCACCACTTCTCGATGGAGCTGCGCATCCCTACCCAGTAGAACCAACACTTCAACAGGGTCTCCAGCTTTTTCCAGCCAAAGTGTCCTGCTTGATCGTGGTACGCTTCCAACACCATTTGGATGTCTGCTCTGGGAACCACTATCTGCCAAACCATCTCATGGGTCCTTGGGTCGACGTATCTCCTGCACAACTTCTCACGGTAGATGAACAACCGGCTTCTCTCATTCCACAGGAGCTTTGCTGGTATGGGTGCGTCTTTCTCCAAGGAAGAACCTTCCTGTCTTATCAGCTCCTTGACACGGCTGACCACTGGATCGCTGTCCTGAGTTTCCTTCCAGCTGTGATGAGGTAAAGGGTTCAACATCTCACCACACCGCTTTCTGTAGACTCGTTGCTCTTGGACCATCCCATTTCGGTGGAACGCAGGTAGCTCGATTTCTTCCAGATCATCTGATTCTTCCTCCGTGTCGGATTCATGCGGCATTCTGGACAAGGCGTCCGCGTTAGCATTTTTACGGCCCGCTCTGTACTTGATGGTAAACTGATAATTTGACAACCGAGCCATCCAACGTTGCTCCATGGCTCCCAGCTTGGCTGTTTCCAGATGCGTCAAAGGGTTATTGTCTGTAAACGCAGTGAACTTGTTGGAGGCAAGGTAATGTTTAATCTTTCGGTAATGGCCCAGACCAGCGCCAGGAACTCCAGTTTGAAGCTGCTATAGTTTTCCGGGTTCCTCTCAGTTGGCCTGAGTTTTCTGCTGGCATACGCGATGACTTTTTCTTGGCCATTCTGCTTCTGACTGAGGACTGCTCCTAATCCTTCGTTACTGGCATCTGTGTATAGCAGGAACGGTTGGCTGTAATCAGGGTAGGCTAAGATTTCATCGCCTGTCAGAATCTCTTTCATCTCTTTGAATGCCTCAGCTTGTTCTTTACCCCAGTTGAATGGAGGGTTTCTGCTCTTGAGAGGTTGTCCGACCAGGAGGTCCTGTAAAGGCGCCGCTTTTTAGTGTAATCTTTTACAAACCTCCTGTAGTAACCTGTTAGTCCCAGGAACTGACGCACCTCCTTTAGATTCTTCGGCTCCGGCCATTTCTGGATGGCTGTGACCTTCTCGGGGTCCGGCGCTACTCCTTCGGAACTGACAATATGTCCCAAGTACTGTACCTTCCGTTTGAGCAGATGGCATTTAGAGGGCTTCAGTTTCATCCCATACTTGGACAGTGACTCGAATACCTCTGCCAGGTGCTTTAGATGATCTTCATATGTCTTGGAGTAGACAATTACGTCGTCCAGGTACAGCAGCACAGTTTTGAAGTTGAGATGTCCCAGGCAGCTCTCCATCACTCTCTGGAATGTTCCTGGGGCACTGCTGAGGCCAAACGGCATTCTGTCAAACTCGCAGAGTCCCATTGGGGTGGTGAAAGCAGTTTTCTCCCGATCCTCCTCAGCCACAGCTACTTGCCAGTACCCACTAGTAAGGTCGAGGGTAGAAAAGTAGTTAGCCGTTTTCAGAGCAGCTAAGGATTCCTCTATGCGGGGTAATGGGTATGCATCTTTATGTGTTATTCGATTTACTTGCCTATAATCTACACACATTCGCATGCTACCATCCTTTTTCTTAACTAGAACTAGAGGTGCTGCCCAGGGGCTACAACTATCCCTTATCACCCCGGCTTTCTTCATGTCATGCAGCATTTCCTTAGCTTTCTGATAGTGGGCTGGAGGTATAGGCCTGTACCGATCTTTGATGGGAGGATGACTGCCTGTAGGGATATGATGCTGTACTCCCTTAATTGTCCCAAAGTCAAGTGGGTGTTTGCTAAATACTTGTGCGTACTCTTGTACCACCCGTAGTACCCCTGTTTCTGGTGGACGGAAGTGGTGTCTGTCCCAATATGAAGCTGCTGACACCAGTCCGCTACCGGGGTTGCCGGATCATTATCCTCCGCTGGTTGGCGGGAGGCTAAGGACTCGGTTGTGAGGATAGAATTGTTATCTACGGCATGTAATTTAGCAACTGTGGCATAACGTGGCAAATTTACTTCATCGTCCCCCCAGTTGAGAAGTCGTACTGGTACTCTCCCATTTATTACTTCCACTACCCCTCTAGCAATCATGAGTGTAGGTCTGTGTTCTGAGCGATGGGGTTCCACTACTGCTTGGTAGTTCTGTCCTCTCAGACCCATGGCTGCTCTACACCATATTAACATTTCACTCATTGGGGGTATTACAATGGGGTTCGAGTCTGTGACCCGTACATTACCGATTTCACCATCTGTAAGCTTCGCTTGCTGCTGGCACATCAGGGCCCGGATCTCCCTCTGGATCACTCCCTTCTGCTTTGGCTTGGCAACTTCAGCGAGCTGTTGGAGCAAAAACACAACTTCTCCCAGACAGTTACTGATAATGTTAGTACCTAGTATCACATTTAAGGCATTCTCCTCATTTACAGTCTTTACCACTAAAAGTCCCTGATCCTTCAGCTCCACCCTGCCCACTTTTACGTTTACGTTTTTGGCTCCAATTACTTCAACAGGGAGACCATTGGTGGCGTACACTGTCAAGTCAGGGCTCGGGGGCTGGAGGCTGAACATGGACCAAAATTTACTGTAAAGGACATCAGGTATGATGGTCACCTGAGATCCAGTGTCCAGCAGTGCAGGGATTGCAATCCCGTCCAGAATCATGGACAGGTAGGGTCGTCCACCCACGAACCTGCGGTTCCAGTCTAAGGGGCCTGATGAGTCTACTCCTGGGTGTTGGCCCTCTGACCCAGGATCGGCTCGTTTAAAGGACATTGCTGAGCCATATGACCTTTTTGATTGCAGCGGTAGCAGATGATCTCTCGGCGAGGATGGTGTTGATCAGGAGTCGCTCCTGGGGTGGCGTGGTCCTCTTCCGGTGAGGCGACGTCCTCCATTTCCTCCGATTCATCCAAGGGACATCCTCCGGACAGTCGGCTAGTAGAATCTTTCCTCCTTCCTCTTTCCGCAGTTGCAGGGCATCCATTACAGTGGCCAAGTTCTTAGTCAGCTGGCGCACTTCTGAGCGCAGACATTCCAACTCACTAGGGGGCGCCACCTGCGTTTTAGCTTCTGCCACCTGCGGGGAAAAGGTGGGTACTGCCGGCTTAAGAGTGGCTTCACCCGGGTGATACTGATTTGCCACCTCAGGCTTTTCCAGGGGTCGCAGTCCTTTTATTGCCATGTCCTTTAGGGCATCAAAGGTGGCATCTGGATGATCCAAGGACCACCAGTTTACAGTCCTGCCTTCCTCTGGAGACCTCAGTCCCCGCACGAATTGCTCTTTCAACATTTGGCTCTCATCAATGGGACTTGTGGGGTTAGCCTGTTTGAGAGCTCGCAGGGCCCCCTGTAGTCGGCAGGCGTAGTCCCTAATACTGTCACCCGGTCCCTGGAAGCACTGATAAAATGCCATCCGGAGATCCGTTTCTGTGCGGTCCTCAAAGATGGCCTGTAGCTTTAAGAGAATCGCAGGTACCGACTCCTGGTCCGCAATGGGCCAAGTCTCTACTTCTCTCTCAGCCGCACCAGCTAACTGTCCTATTACCACTGCAGCTTTTTGCTTCTCAGTCATGGAGTACATATCCAGAATACTACATATTTTCCTTTTAAACCCTGGCAGGGTGTCTGGCTCGCCGCTGTACTGGGGAAGCCACTTCGCTCCAGGCATGTAGGGGAGCGTTAGGGGCATAAGCGGGACCACCGGACCAGGTGAGGGGCCCGCACCTCCATCCTGCGCTACAACGCCAAGCGGTGGGCTATTGGGGCCACCGGCGGGGACCGCTCCGTCTGCCGGTTGCTGCGACATATTGATGCCCCCTTGGTTAATCTGAGCCTACCTCTTTCACAGGCTGCAGCGTCGCAGGCACAGCGGTGGAGACAGGACCTTTTCGCTGGCGCTCTGATGAGGCTGCGGTATTTTGCGATGCAGTTTGCGATGCGGATTGCAATGCAGATTGTGATGCAGTTTGCGATGCGGATTGCAATGCAGATTGTGATGCAGATTGTGATGCAGTTTGCGATGCGGATTGTGATGCAGATTGCGATGCAGTTTGCGATGCGGCTTGCGATGCAGATTGTGATGCAGTTCGCGATGCGGCTTGCGATGCAGATTGGGGTGCAGGTTGGGGGCGTGTCCAGGAAACTGCGCGTTATTTTAGGTACGCCCCCCTTTTTCACCAGCGCGAATATGGCTGCCAAAATGGCGGAAAATGGCGCCAAACACAGCAAACAGTCTTTTTCACCAAACAGTTCAATAGGCACACAGGACTCACAATTGCAAGCTTTCGGATCCTGTTCGTGACGCCAGATAATTGACTCGCACCACAATTGTGGATACCAGGGCTATGGGGTACTCGGAGCCGAGCCCATTGATTTCTATGGGAGTTGTCACTGGCAGCGGGACTCGGTCCGTGGCCCTGGCAGTCAAGCGATGGGGAATATTTACAGGGGATTATAAGGATAGGTAGTTCGTGACGCCACCTGTGGTATCTGATCAATTGGACCAGCGCTGCTATAAGGACCTTCACAGGGGATGTTATGGGGCAGCTGGGTGGTAAGTCTCCCACAGGTGAGACGGGTCCCTGGAAGTCTATGGTGATGATGCAGGGTGTAGATAAGAATTCAGTCACACACAATGCAGCTTCTTTTCATACCTTTTACTGGTAGATGGTTCAAGCAGATCCCGGGGAGCTGGTCGGGGTGGAGAATGCACATTCCGGTAACCGCTGAGCAGGTTAGAGGCCTCCTTAACTTCAATAGGTATCTGAGTCTAAACTTGCGTGAAGCGAAGTTAACTCTTTCCACAGCAACTACGCCCGGCCGACATAGTGGTAGAGCCTTTTCGGTGGTAGAACTAAGTCTATTTCTGCAGCGTCCCGCTAGACTCCTGTTCTCCTGACTCCAGTTATGTATCGACACATTGAGCTGCTCTCTGCGACCTGTAGTCCAGAAAGCCTCCGGTTTTCTTATCACTAAGCATGAAGCTCTAGCAATGCCTCGGACTCCGGTGTCCGGCAAATTAGTGCAGGTAATCTGGTACCTGAAGCACTTCTCCGTCCTTCTCCTCTGCGCCCTTCGCCCTGCTCTCGCTCTTAGCATAAGCACTGGTAGCTTTTGATGGAAACGTCAGCTTTCTCCAGAGCTCGCTGATCAGCTCTCAGTATCCTCCAAGTCCAGACTGGACTGACACTGAACTGCACTGTCCTCAGACAGGAAACTGAATCACTGAACTCCTCTGTCCGAAGACAGGAAACAGACTGAACACTGATTGCTAAGTGTCACTTCCTCTTATACCCCTAATGGGTGTGTCTGAAAGTGTGAGTGAAGTGAATAGATAACAAGCTTTTGCGGTTACCTTCCTGTGCATTCTCCTGGATTTTATGTGTGCCTTACATAGCTGGGCCACACAGAAGTGTCAATGGGGATGTTGAAATCGCCCATGATGATGGTGGGGATGTCAGCAGAGAGGAAATTGAGTAGCCAGGTGGTGAAGTGGTCGAGAAAGGTGGAGATGGCTAGTTCCGGGGGGCGGTAGATGACAGCCAGTTGGAGGTTGGAGGGGGAATAGATGCGGACGGAGTGCACTTCGAACGAGGGAATAGCAGCGGAGGGTGGAATTTGAATAGGGGTAAAGGAGCAGGTATCAGACAGGAGTAAGCCAACTCCTCCACCACGTTTGTTGCTGGGGCGAGGGGTGTGAGAAAGATGAAATCCGCCATAGGAAAGCGCAGCTGGAGAGGCTGAGTCAGAGGGAGTGAGCCAGGTTTCAGTGATGGCAAGGAAGGAGAGTTTGTTGGTGATAAAGAGGTCGTGGACTGGACTGGAAACTGGACTCTCATATGGAGAGAGTCCAGTCTTTCTATTGGGCGTGTATTTTACTGAAAACACAGCAAGCGGTAAACAATCCGGCCATGCTTTTCCTGTCTCAGCCATGGCTTTCTGAATTTTTAATTTCAATGTCTCATTCAGTCTTTCCACTTTACCACTACTTTGTGGGTGATATGGGGTGTGGAATGCTTGTTGAATTCCTAGAGCTGACATGACTTCATTCATTATTTCACCCGTGAAGTGTGTACCTCTGTCACTCTCAATTACCTCTGGTACCCCATACCTGCAGACCACCTCCGCAAGCAGTTTCTTTGCGGTTGCCGCAGCCGTGGCTTTGGCAATCTGGAAAGCCTCTGGCCATCCTGAGAACAAATCAATACAGACCAACACATATTCCCATGATCCTGACTTCGGCAGCTGAATATAATCAATTTGCAGTCTCTGGAATGGATAGAGGGGCCGGGGGGTGTGTTTGGGTGGTGTCTTAACTACTCTACCCTGATTATTGAAACAAAAGTCATACAATAATAATACCAAATAGTGGTGAAAAATAATCACCCAAAATAGTTTGGCCCTGATGCCAATATTAGAGCAAAAACTCCCAAAAATGTATTAAACAAGAAAGAAAGGAGAATATACCATATCTCAAAAAATATCTCAATCTTTATTACAACATTACAAAAATGCCAACAATAAAGGCCCGAATGAACATAGAGGTGTGACGAGGATAAGCTGTCGGTAAGAGAGACAGCAACAGACTAATAAATAGCCAGGGTATATCATATAAACATGAAGCCATCACATCAATATATAAAAAGAAATCAGTCCAACAGATCTCTATATGTAAATCAATGGCCACATTCAAGGTGCATAGTGCATATCATAAATCTAGCTTACCCATATTGTTTGGCTGAGTCTGTGCATCTCCCAAGAGCAGACCCCCTGACGCGCGTTTCGCGGCAGTGCTTTCTCAAAAGGGGACTCACCATGTCATAACCCCAGGGCTTTTTATATGTGGTAAAATCCAGATAATGTCGGTGTAATAGGGCGCACATGTTCCCAGCATCACACGCAGCTGAAAGTACCTCCCTCTCCCCCAGCAGTCAATGCATCGCTCGCATGCAGGCAAAAATCGCCTTGTGACGTCATCAGTATGCGCGCGAGGCAGTCTAGACGGCCGTGAAGAGGGCAGAATCAGCGTGGAGCAGGGCGCATGCGCGCACCGCCGCAGCCATCATCATGGAGACCATGGAGGTAGACATTTTCGGGAGGATCGTCACAAATAGGAAATAAAGAAAAATATATATATATACTGTGCAGAATTGAAATAAAGTGCACTGATAAAACAATATTAATAATATTGCTTACATATAATGAAAATAAGATTAGTGAACATAAGACCCCAAACGAATCACAAATAACATATAATATATACAAATAAGGAGGAGACCTAACTAAACAGTGCATATAGTGTTCATATAAGTGACAAATTAATATAATAATGATTATATAAGTATAATAGACATATGAGACGATCTTTCATCCAGAGTGTAGACCAAAAATGGATCCATAAGATTTTTTCTGAAGCACAGCATGCCTAGAAGAGTCTTCGAATTCAATCAAATGGAAAAAGACATGCCGAGGCGAATCTTCAATCCAAATAACAACGACATTCAATATACTAAAATAAGGAACTGAGAAACTGACATAATTAAAAAATAATACTTAAAAACGTGGTGGATAGATTCATAGTTATATTCAACATAGGACAGACACTATGGCGGACGAGAGAAGGGTGAACAAGGCCCAAGAAGGGACACAGCGGAAGACCATGGAATCATTATAAGAATGGGGCAAATGTCAGTTTTTCATTTAAGCCCTTTGGTGTTACCGTGTCCAGGGTGACAATCCACCTACATTCGCGTTGTGCCAAAATGCAGGTAAGATTGCCACCCCTGACACCACCCCGGACTCTGTCAATGCCCCTTATTTTTAACCCGCTGGGATCAGATCCATGACACAGGCGAAAATGTCGCGGCAGTGTTTTTAATACGGATATATCTACAATATCCTTAGCAGCCAAGATATCCCGTACATGTTCGCGCGTCCTAATTTTCAACTCCCTAGATGTGAACCCACATATATGAGGGAGCAGGGACAGGTGGCATAATATACCACATGTGTGGTATTACAAGAAATATATTCACGAATTGTGAATTCCCTGCTTCCATCCGATTTTTTGAAGGTCCCACATCTAAGGATATTAGGACACGCGACACATGTACCACATGGAAAACAGCCCACCCGTGGGTTGTCTACCTTAAAGAATGATTGAGTTTTGGCCACATAGTGGCTTTTAACTAGGTGGTCTCTTAAATTTCTCCCCCTCCGTTGTGTTAGGAGTAGTGTTGAGCGATACTGCTCGATATCTAAAAATATCGGATCGGAATGGCATCGCCGATATCACTAAATATCGGCGATATCCGATTCCGATACCGGAAGTCCCATGTAAGTCTATGGGAACAAAATATCGCAACTAAAAAAACACTTTCTTTCCTTGTAAACACAAAATATACACACTTAGAATACATATATATATATATATATATATATACATGTCATTGTGACATATATATATACATATATTTATAGTTTATTCACTTCTACATAGTAAAATAGCCTCTGATTCAATTGCCGGGTAAAGCCGGCATTTGTGAAAAGACAGAAGCACCCGAGGGTCCAGTCGCCACAGAGATGTTGCATCGCACCCAGCGGTGTGACAACTTACTCTCAGGTAAGGAGGAAACACCCCATTGACTCCAACCACTGCATTCAACAGTACACTATGCCAGCTGAGTGTAGGCGGACCCAATGGGATGGTCTAGCTCAGGCTGGTTAGAACAGGGTGTAGCTAGTTGGATGGGAGGGGTTGAGGCAGCCTTATGCTGCATGTCTTTGTAGTAAGAATTGTTTCCTTTCCTGCTTTCTTACTACGTCGCATACTCCACTCTGCTACATCACTCTGCACCATTGCTCTATCTCACATCTATCTGCCCTGGAAGGATACCGTCTTACCTGTACAAGACTTATCACCTAGCTGCACTACACCATCCCTGCCAGAGGACCTGCACAGCAGCGCTGGTCACCCTGACCAGGTACTACAGGTGGCGTCACGACAAACTACACAAACTTTCTATCATCCCCTGGAAATATCCCACATTCCAGTGAGCGACCAGGGCACGGACATAGCTGTGCTACCCGTCACATCCCCATAGAAGTCGACGGGCTTGGTGCCGAGTACCCCCAAAACCTGTGGCTCTGTGCGACTCAACTTTGGCGTCACGAACAGGATTCAGAAGCTCGCTATAAGCGAGTCCTGTGTGCCTTAATTGAACTGTTTTTTTTGCTTGAGAATTGCAAAAATCATCATAGACTGTATTTGCCATTTTTCCGTCATATCTGCGCCACGAGGCACAGGTGAAGAATAAGGGCGTGCTCTCGTGGGCGTACACTCACTCCGTGGCGCGAAAACGATGTCCGCACACTCTAAATGTTACTGCAATGTAAGATTGTGCCCCACAGCTCTGGAGTTCCGCCTCCTCATCCTCCTCAGTGGGCGGAAACTAACGCTAAGGTCCCGCCTCCCTACAAAAGATGGCGCCTCTCCTGATGCTAATGACACATGTGACTTGGCAGAGATGGCGAACGGACGTGAGCAGAAGTGGGAAGGGATGGAGGAGTCAGAGCTCTCCCCCCACGGAAGCGACCCGATCGCCTTTGGCACCCGGCCTGGAAACCCTCCTACGCTGGAAGAAGCGGAGGATACCCTGAGAGACCTGGCCCGGCACCGGGAGGAGGTCGCCAGGATGGAAGCGAGCTGGCGGGCCCTAAAACTACAATTGGAGCGGAGCCAATCCCTCTTACCCCCTGAAGTGTCTGTACCGGAAGGTGAGGCACCCGTTCCAGTAGAGGAGGCCGTGCGGGCATCCCAGCCCTTGCAATCTGAACCGGTTGCCAGTATCTCAGTGGAGGCACCCGTTCCAGTACAGGAGGCCGTGCGGGCATCCCAGCCCTTGCAATCTGAACCGGTTGACAGTATCTCAGTGGAGGCACCCGTTCCAGTAGAGGAGGCCATGCGGGCATCCCAGCCCTTGCAATCTGAACCGGTTGCCAGTATCACAGTGGAGGCACTCGTTCCTGCAGAAAACGCCGCACCAGCACCCCAGATCCCGCTGTCTGCCCCCGTCGCTGAGGCAGAAGAAGCGACACCCGTCCTCATGGAGGAGGCCGCGCAGGCACCAGAGCTCTACCTGCCTGCACCGGAGCCCCGACCGTCATCTGTTCCAGAGCCGGCTGCTTCCGCCACAGGTGAGCGCCGCCAGGACTGGCGGGCGCCAGGAGAGCTGCCGCAAACTGTACATCGTAAGCTGGCGTTTGATGGTGGAGACATGGAGCTGCTGGTGGAGGAGAATTACAACTGGCGTCAGGAGGAAGGGTGGAGACGTCGGGAGCGGGAAGCAGAGCGACAAAGGGAGCAGCGAGAATCCCAAAAGCTTCGGCAACGTCACCTGGAGAAGGACCTGGCAGAGAAGGCACGTATGAGAAAGGATAAAAGTACGGTGAGGGAGCCGCGGCGTAAGGGTGCAGTACGGAACTTTAAGTTAAAAGGTGGTTGGGGCTTCATCCAGGAGCCTGGACTTTATTTAGAAGTTTTTGTAACCCGGCGGGACGTGGAGGCTCACCTCCCAGAAGGACACCCGGGGAGGGACCTGTTGCCAGGAGACTTGGTGACTTACACCCGACACTGGGGTTACAATGGATGGTACGCCCTAAATGTTACCAGGTGCGACCCCTACTCCCCAGAGTGTCAGGAAACTGACAGACCCTACGAGCCTTCAGCCTCCCCCAACCAGGCCTCTGCACAAGTGCCCACCCCACGCCGTAAATCTCCCCAGCCTCCCTCAGTGGTCTCCTCAGCAGCCCCAGCTATGGACATGATAATGATAGCTGGCCCGTACCCGGCGCCTGTTAGGCCCCCTGGGGTTCGTTCAGTCCGGGACATAGGGGTCCAGACCCGGAGGGAGACGAAAGAGGTGGCCACACAGACCCAGATAGCGGGTCACGACGTCACTGTACAGGCCACACGACGTCATCAGGTCTGGGTGGACCCTCCTGTCACGGATGTTTGGCAAGCTCCAGAACAGTACCAGGTGGTACCTGTAAGAGGCCAGCCAAAGAAGTCTAAATAACCCGGACAGGGTCTCTGTATGTAAATAGTTAAATTATTGATGTACCGGACGGGTGAATGTTCATAAAAAGAAGTTTATTGTTGCCTTAATATACCCAGGTTGGGTAATGGTTTGATGTACCCGGGCGGGTGAATGTTCAGAAGAACAAGTTTATTGTTGCCTTAATATACCCAGGTTGGGTAATGGTGTTTCACTGTAATCAAAATGTTGAACTTTGAAGCCATGAACTGTACTGGCTCACAAACTTTTCTGTAAATAGTTGGCACTTCGGTGCTCCATCTTGGTTTTACAAAAAAACTTAACTGTGCACTATTTTCAACTACCTCAGAAACTAAAAACCCGTTTGGTGTGGCCGAAAGTGAGGTCTGCTCAAGGAAAGTCTTGCAGCCCACCCAAGACCACAGTTGGAGGTTTGGAGCGGGTCCTCCACAAGCACAAGTAAAGGACACTGTGAAGTTACCCCGGTGGGGGTAGTCCTAAAAAGTCTCCACGAACTTCGGCACTAATGCTATTTGCACTTTTGTAATGTTATTATTAAAAATTTTATTATGCAACGTTTAACTTGAAGTGTTTCCTGCTTTCTTACTACGTCGCATAGTCCACTCTGCTACATCACTTTGCACCATTGCTCTATCTCACATCTATCTGCCCTGGAAGGATAGCGTGTTACCTGTAGAAGACTTTTCACCTACCTGCACTACACCATCCCTTCCAGAGGACCTGCACAGCAGCGCTGGACACCCTGACCAGGTACTACAGGTGGCGTCACGACAAACTACACAAACATTCTATCATCCCTTGGAAATATCCCACATTCCAGTGATCGCCCAGGTCACGGACCGAGCTGTGCTACTCGTGACATCCCCCATAGAAGTCGACGTGATCGGTGCCGAGTACCCCCAAAACCCCTGTCTCTGTGCGACTCAACTTCCCTCACTGTGCTGGCACTTTACATTTACAATGCCTCTGGATTTTTTTTTTTTGGGGGGTGGGGAACATTCAGACTTTTGCTATGGGGCCCCATGATTTATATGTACGCCCCTGCTGCTGAGGCATGGTATTTAAGGCTGTTAAGGAGCCAACATACATGGACCTTGCCAGCAGCGTCGGACTGGAGTACCTTGGGCCCACCAGAGAAAATATATTCTTGCGGCCCAACATCATACTTCCCAACCTTTGAATAAGGGAAAGAGGGACAAAGGCTGTGGCACGCTGTGCATGCTGCAGAAAATTTTAGGCCATGCCACGTTGCACCACAGACTGTCCAGGAGTTGGTGGATGCTTTAGTCCAGGTGTGGGAGGAGATCCCTCACGAGACCATCCGTCGCGCTCATCAGGAGCATGGCCAGAAGTTGTAGGGAGGTCATACAGCATACCTCCCAAATTTGGAAGACAGGAAAGAGGATTAAAGGCTGCGGCGCGTGTTGCGCGCCGCTGAAAATTTTAGGCCACGCCCCGACAACACCCATTTCACAGCTAATCACACCCATATCCTCGCCCCAAGCGTAACTGTGTGGCCCAGCTACGCAGGCACACATATTCCAGGAGAATGCACAAGAAGGTAACCATGAAGCTTGATATTCATTCACGCACACTTCTCAGCATTGCCACTAGAGGCATATCAGACTATTTAGTTGTGTGATGTAGCAAGCAAAGGGGTTCAGTCAGTCAGTCTGTTTCCTGTCTTAGGACAGTGCAGTCAAGCTCCGGGTGGCTCAGGAGTGAGTCATCCCATCCATCCTAAGATCAGTTTTCAGTCAGAGACTGAATCCTGACAGAGCTTGTGTAGCTCATCTGACAAGAAAGTGGAGGCTAGTACGGGTGAAGTGAATCATCCTAGCCTAGTCAGAGCTACCCCTTAACCTGCTACTCAGAACAAGCTGCCCGTGTTCCTAAGAAAGAAGGAGGAAAGGAATCAAAGCAGTTACACCAACGAGTCAACTGAGAACAGGTCAGTGAGCACTGAAGGAAATCTGACCTTGGCATGCTTGCTACACGTGCTTATGTTAAGAGCGAGAGCAGGGCGAAGGGCGAGTGGAGAAGTAAGAGTGACAAAGGGACAGACCACCCTCACTCAGTTAACCGGACACCGGGGTCCGAAGCGTTGCTAGTGCTTCACGCCTAGTAATAAGAAAACCGGAGGCTTTCTGGACGACAAGTCGCAGAAGGTAGCCCTAAGCGCTGATACGTAACCGGAGTCAGGGAGAACAGGAGTCTAGCCTGATCAGCAAATATAGACTTAGTTCTTTCAACATCTGATAATCAGAGACATAGAAGGCTCTACCACAATGTCGGCCGGGCGTTGCAGCTATTGAACAAGCTGGAGATTAGCAGAGTTAACTTGACTTCATGCAAGTTTGTACTCACACATATACAAGGTTAAAGGAGGCCTCTAACCTGCTCAGCGGTTATCCTGAATGTGCATTCTCCACCCCGACCAGCTTCCCGGGACCTGCCTGAAACATCTGCAAGTAAAGGTATGGAAAGAGATTGCCTTGTGTGAGACTGTTTCATTTACTACACCCTGCACCACCATAGACTTCCAGGGACCAGTCTCGCCTGTGGGAGACTTACCATCCAGCTGCCTCATAACATCCCCTAGGAAGATCCATATAGCAGCGCTGGTCAAATTGATCAGAAACCACAGGTGGCGTCACGAACTATCTATTACTACAATTCCCCTGTAAATATCCCCCATTGCATGACCGCCAGGGCCACGGACCGAGTCCCGCTGCCAGTGACATCTCCCATAGAAATCAATGGGCTCGGTGCCGAGTACCCCATAGCCCTGGTACCACCTCAGTGTGGTGCGCGTCATAACCATTTAGCACTGCTGATCACACTGACTGGTAATGAGGGCACAGTGGCTGGTACTGAGGAAAAGAAAGAAAGAGCAGCGAGAGAGAAAGAACAAACAGAGAAAGAAAGAGAGGAAAGAAAGAAAAGAGAGAAAGAAAGAACAGAGAGAAAAAAGAACAGAGAGCGAGAAGGAAAGAACAGAGAGCGAGAAAGAAAGACTAGAGAGAGAGCCATAGGCGTAGCTAGGGTTTTGGTTTAGTGGGGGCAAAACTTCTGAGTGGGCCCATCATCAGAGAACCTCAGCAAATGACCGCGCTGTTGGCCAAAATAATCTATATATAAAAAGACCAATATTGATATTACCGCCATATGGTCTGTGTTAAATAATACCAGTCCTACAGAACATATAATAGATTACAGCACAGGTACAGATAATGACTTACCGCTGATGTTCTTTCTAATGGAATTGTTCACTTTTCATGTCTTTTCCATCTGGCCCACACCGACATGACGACTTCTCCAGCCAGGACTCGACTGCACCCCCATTAAAAAAAAAATTTAAAAAAAACTCACCTCCCGGCTCCTGTGCTGCTCACTGTTCTCCCTCTCAGCGTCTGACAGCGTGCGCCGGCAGGTGATGTTATTGCGCCCGCTGTCATACGCTGAGAGGGGGATTATGGGAGGTAGGAGCGCTCGCTCCTTCTCTCTCCATGCGGTCAGCTTTATCGGCTGGATGCCGATACAGCTGACCCTCCGATGACAGGTGGGGGGCCCACTGCTGGCACCGGGCCCCCCCAACGCCTGTTCAGGCCCCATAGCTTCCGGGCGGCAGAGCAGGGAGAGCGATTCTCCCTGCTCTGCCGCAGAATGTAACTGTATCGTAGCTCCAGGTGGGCCCCCTCAGAGCGCGGGCCCCGGGGCCACCGCCCCCTCTGCCCCGCGACCTATCCTTTCAAATCAGGGCCCACCACGCAGGAGCTGGGGCCCACCGTAGGTTTCTCCGGTGTCCCGGTGCCTCAGTCCGACCCTGCTTGCCAGCCTGATAATACCAGGCCACAGCAGTCTGCATATCTTGGCTGGTTAACAAAAATAGGGGATCCCCTCGAAAAAAATTTGGCGTGGGGTCCCCCCTATTTTTGTTAACCAGCCAGATGAAGCAGACTGCTGAGGCCTGGTTTTTCAGGCTGGTAAGGATCCAATATCCATGGACCTTGCCAGCCTGATAATACCAGGCCACAGCAGTCTGCTTAGCTTGGCTGGTTAACAAAAATAGGGGATCCCCTCGAAAAAAAAACGGCGTAGGGGTCCCCCTATTTTTGTTAACCAGCCAAGTAAAATGCAGACTGCTGCGGCCTGGTATTAAAAGACTGTCAAGGCCCATGGATTTTGGCCCTCAACAGCCTGATAATACCAGGCTACAGCAGCCCCACATTTGGCGCATCAAAAGATGTGCCAATTGTGGCACTTTACCCGGCTCTTCCCACTGCCCTGTAGCTGTGGCAAGCGGGGTCATAAGGGGTTAATGTCACCGTTGATTGCACGGTGAGAATAAGCCCGGTTAATAATGGAGAGGTGTCAATAAGACACCGATCCATTATTAATCCCAAAGTTTTTAAATGTATAAAAAAAAAGACACAGCAAGAAAAAAGTATTTTAATGAAATAAAAGAGACAACACAGTTTTCATTAATTTTATTATACACTCATTCCTGCGACGCCATCGATCTCCTGTAAAAAAAGAAAAAAAACAAACCAACAGTATACCACCTGTCCGACGCAGTCCATAGTAACGACAGTCCCACGACGATCCAGCTCTGCTACATCGCAATGACAGGCAGAGCCTGTCATCTCGACGCAGCACAGCTGATTACCTGCTTCCCCGGCGGTGACGTCATTGGACTGACTGCTTTACGGCCGGGATTACCCAGCAGTCACTGCAGTTATCGCGAGAAACTGCATGTGACCGCCGGGGAAAGATGATGGCGGCCATCAAGCAGTCCAGCCCGTGACCGCCGGAGATCTTCTGCCAGGTAAGTGCCGCTGACTCCTGACAGACCCGACCGACGGACACTGACAGTGACAGTGACAATTCCGATTCCGGTATCCGATAAGACGAAAATATCGGAACTAAGTATCGAAAGTCCGATAGAGCTAATATCGGCCGATACCCGATACTTGCGGTATCGTATCGCTCAACACTAGTTAGGAGAGGACGTTGAGGTAAATTAGCTGCCAGGATAGTGTCAGTATGTAATACTGGCCAATGTTTGTTCAAAATGTCACGGATCCGATCCCAGCGGCAGTTAGACGTAGAAATAAATCGCAGCTCATTTGAGTTGGTGATATTTTTCTTCCCTGAAGAGGTAAGTAATTCTTCCCTTCTGGTGTTTTTGGCACGTCTGTACCCTGCTTTGATGGAACGACCGCTGTATCCCCTCTCCCGGAAGCGTTCAGCAAGGACGACGGACTGTCGCTCAAAGCGGACCATAGTAGAGCAGGTCCGCCTGTTTCTCAAGAATTGCCCAACTGGGATGGCCTTAATTACTGAGGAGTTGTGTGCCGAGGAGGCATGTAACAGAGAGTTAACAGCCGTCTCTTTACGATAGAGATCTGTCTCTATAGATCCATCCTCCGCGACACACAAGGTCACATCCAAAAAATCAATGATTTTAGAATGATATTTAAATGTAAATTTAAGATTAAATGGATTTACATTAAGGAACTGCATGAATGTGGATAGGCTGGTCTCGTCACCCCTCAAATCATCAGTACGTCATCAATGTAATGAAACCAGCCCACCACTGGGTCCGCGGCGTGTGCTTCGTCGCCAAAGAAGATCTGCCTCTCCCAGTATCCTAAAAACAGATTTGCGTACGACGGAGCACACGCCGCGCCCATCGCAGTCCCTTGTATATACAAATAAAACCTATCCTTGAAAAAAAAAATTTTTTGTTAAAGCAAATTCCAATAAATCCAAAATAAATTCCAAAAAATGACCATCCCAGTTGGCAGCCTCAAGAAAGAAGCGGATCGCTCTAAGACCATCACTATGTCGGATAGACGTGTATAGTGATTCAATATCGATGGTCACTAATAACATGTCCGCCTCAAGAGAGAGTCCGTCGACCTTGGTAAGAATGTCAGTAGTGTCTCTGACATAGGAGGGAAGCGTTTCGACCAAAGGTTTCAAGTGATGATCAATGAATTTACATAGATTCTCGCTTAAACCTCCTATGCCAGAGACGATTGATCTTCCGGGAGGGTTCTGGGCGTCCTTATGTACCTTCGGTAATAAGTAAAAAGTAGGTACCTTAGGATGTTTCGGCAACAGGACGTCCAGAGCTTTTCTTGGAACAAGACCCAACTCATCAGCATTGTCCAGAATAAGTTTTAGTTCTGAGGAAAAAGGTAGAGTTGGATTCTGAGGTAACACTTTATATGTTTGTTTATCCCTGAGTTGGCGAAATGCCTCTTTCTCATATTTTTCAATTGGCCAGATCACCACGTTCCCCCCCTTGTCTGCTGGTTTAATCACCACAGATTCAAGGGATCGTAACTCATCAAGAGCACGTCGCTGTGCTATTGTCATATTGTCACCACAAATGCTACCAGATATCCTCCTCAGGTCCTCAGTGACTAGTTTACAAAAGATATAGACCTGAGGGCAAATTGACATGGGGGGGAACGTGAGTGATCGTGGCACAATCGAACATGGTAAAATGCTAGCATTATTTGGCTGTTGTTCATTCAAAAGATCTTCCAGATCTATTAGAGCTTGTTGCTCATCACTATTCATGGTATCGTCACCGCGATGATGTAATTTTCGAAGGACAAATTTGCGACAAAATAGATGTAAATCTTTAAGGACTGTAAAAAAATCAAATCCACTGTTGGGTACAAAATTGAGCCCCAATTTTAGTAAATCTAATTGTGTCTCAGACAGAATATGAGAAGATAAGTTTATTACCTGTAAGTCAGAATTTTTTGCTTTCCGCTCATATGTAGGAGAAGTCAGGTGTCTTTTCTTATTGTTATAGCGACTTCTTGTGTTTCTCATAGGATTCGCCGTCCTATTATTGTCCGTCCCTGAAATTCTCGTCTGGTCGGATCTGATGCTAGCATCGTCAGCTGATGTCAGAGAAGATAGCGACCCAGAACGTGACTCAATTATCGGGCGTGATTTTTTGCCCCTGTTTTTCCATCTATATACTCTATTTTCTAGAAAATCTGAATTGTCTCTCTGCAACTTTCTAGATTTGATGGTACAAATTTCTTGTTCCCATTTTGTGAGATCTTTTTCTAAATCACTATTTAATTTTTCCAATGCATCATCAGTTAACATATCCTTCAGATACAGTAAAGATGTATATCTTTGTACCGTGTTAGCCAGTAGATAGAAAAATATTTAGAGTTGAGAGTTCTCAGTGGTTGGTATCAACCACTGAGAACTCTCAACTCTAAATATTTTTCATATCCTTCAGAGAAATTTGTATAGTATCAATCTCTTTCTCCAACTCCACCAATTTAACCTCATCGGACATAACAAGTAGTTCCATGAATCTCCGAGAGCATTTGTTAGCAGTTTCTTCCCATTCCATTTTGAATTTATCGTCCTCAATAGGGAAGGCTGGAAAAATCTGCACTCGCAAGCCTCTCGGAATTAAAGTACGAGCTAGGTATTGTCCCAAGGAAGCCTTGTTCCACCATAATCTCGTGCGCCTGTGCAATAATGTCCTTAATTTCACAATTTTTTCATTTGAATCACCACCATTCGAAATACAAATACCAGCAGCGTCCTCTTTCAACACCTCTTGAAGTTGAGACAACCACGTATGGTCTCTCGCACGATAATCCATTTGTTTATGACTAGAAGCTGTGAATAACACAGAAACAGCAAATTGAAACAAAAGTCATACAATAATAATACCAAATAATGGTGAAAAATAATCACCCCAAAATAGTTTGGCCCTGATGCCAATATAGAGCAAAAACTCCCAGAAATGTATTTAAACAAGAAAGAAAGGAGCATATACCATATCTCAAAAAATATCTCAATCTTTATTACAACATTACAAAAATGCCAACAATAAAGGCCCGAATGAACATAGAGGTGTGACGAGGATAAGCTGTCGGTAAGAGAGACAGCAACAGACTAATAAATAGCCAGGGTATATCATATAAACATGAAGCCATCACATCAATATATAAAAAGAAATCAGTCCAACAGATCTCTATATGTAAATCAATGGCCACATTCAAGGTGCATAGTGCATATCATAAATCTAGCTTACCCATATTGTTTGGCTGTGTCTGTGCATCTCCCAAGAGCAGACCCCCTGACGCGCGTTTCGCGGCAGTGCTTTCTCAAAAGGGGACTCACCATGTCATAACCCCAGGGCTTTTTATATGTGGTAAAATCCAGATAATGTCGGTGTAATAGGGCGCACATGTTCCCAGCATCACACGCAGCTGAAAGTACCTCCCTCTCCCCGGCAGTCAATGCATCGCTCGCATGCAGGCAAAAATCGTCTCGTGACGTCATCAGTATGCGCGCGAGGCAGTCTAGACGGCCGTGAAGAGGGCGGAATCAGCGTGGAGCAGGGCGCATGCGCGCACCGCCGCAGCCATCATCATGGAGACCATAGAGGTAGACATTTTCGGGAGGATCGTCACAAATAGGAAATAAAGAAAAATATATATATATACTGTGCAGAATTGAAATAAAGTGCACTGATAAAACAATATTAATAATATTGCTTACATATAATGAAAATAAGATTAGTGAACATAAGACCCCAAACGAATCACAAATAACATATAATATATACAAATAAGGAGGAGACCTAACTAAACAGTGCATATAGTGTTCATATAAGTGACAAATTAATATAATAATGATTATATAAGTATAATAGACATATGAGACGATCTTTCATCCAGAGTGTAGACCAAAAATGGATCCATAAGATTTTTTCTGAAGCACAGCATGCCTAGAAGAGTCTTCGAATTCAATCAAATGGAAAAAGACATGCCGAGGCGAATCTTCAATCCAAATAACAACGACATTCAATATACTAAAATAAGGAACTGAGAAACTGACATAATTAAAAAATAATACTTAAAAACGTGGTGGATAGATTCATAGTTATATTCAACATAGGACAGACACTATGGCGGACGAGAGAAGGGTGAACAAGGCCCAAGAAGGGACACAGCGGAAGACCATGGAATCATTATAAGAATGGGGCAAATGTCAGTTTTTCATTTAAGCCCTTTGGTGTTACCGTGTCCAGGGTGACAATCCACCTACATTCGCGTTGTGCCAAAATGCGGGTAAGATTGCCACCCCTGACACCACCCCGGACTCTGTCAATGCCCCTTATTTTCAACCCGCTGGGATCAGATCCATGACACAGGCGAAAATGTCGCGGCAGTGTTTTTAATACGGATATATCTACAATATCCTTAGCAGCCAAGATATCCCGTACATGTTCGCGCGTCCTAATTCATGTTCCTTATTTTAGTATATTGAATGTCGTTGTTATTTGGATTGAAGATTCGCCTCGGCATGTCTTTTTCCATTTGATTGAATTCGAAGACTCTTCTAGGCATGCTGTGCTTCAGAAAAAATCTTATGGATCCATTTTTGGTCTACACTCTGGATGAAAGATCGTCTCATATGTCTATCTAATATATAAAGCTGAATGTATGTATGTGTGTATGTATGTGGGTATGTTTGTCCGGGATAGGAATCCGCACCGTCGCACTTACGGGCATGAAATTTTGCACGCCCGCACATCTCAACCCCAGGAGCATCATAGGCTATGTGTTGAATGGAAATTTTAACCCCCGCACGTTCCAAATCGCCAAACTATTTTGGCCCTATCTACATAATGGGGAGAAAGCTGAATGCTTGTGTGTATGTCCGGCATAGGAATCTGCATTTACGGGCATGAAATTTTGCACACCCGCACGTCTCGACCCCGGGAGCTCATAGGCTAGGTTTTGAGTCGAAATTTTAACCCCGCGCATTCCAAATCGGCAAATAATTTTGGCCCGGGATAGGAATCTGCACCGTTGTACTTACGGGCATGAAATTTTGCATGCCCGCACATCTCAACCCC
>JARQOD010005622.1:0-47035 GCA_033576555.1 Oophaga sylvatica
CCTCTCTCGGGGGGGGGCCCCCCGGGCGGTTTGAAAAGGGGCAGGGGGACTGATGGCCCGGGGTTTAAAGTGGGGGCTTGGTCTGGTTCCCCTTCAAAGAATATTCCTGGGGAGAAAAAGCATCTTTTAAATTTTAAACCCCCGGTTTTTCATTGGACTTAAAAGATCATGGGATTTTAAAACCCTTTTTTCTTTTGTTTGCTTCTTCCAGGGATTTTAAAAAGATCCATAAGGTTTAAAAAGTCCTTTTTGAAGGGTTTTGGGGTTGAGCCAGGGTTTTTCCTGCATGTCCCCCCTGACCCTGTTTTGGTTGAGGGCAATTGGGTATGGGGTTTGGGGGAAAAATATTGGATTCTCGTTTTTCTAGGGGAAGACTCCAGTTTTTGGTTTAAATGGAGGGTTTTTATGGTCAGGAAAGAAATTTTTTTGGGGGTGTTTGCTTGGGAAACCTTGCTAGGAGATTTTTTCCGTGCGTATCTTAGAATCATCCTGACCCCCCGGTTTTTGCTCAATGGGGTTCGGTGACCCCTCCTAAGGGGGGGGGGTACTGTTGAAAAAGGGTTTTGGATGTTTTCTGAGAAGGGGCCCCCCTTGGGGGGTTTAAAGGGTTTTAATAGTGGGGTTTTGTGGGGAGGGGAAACCCCAGGTGTTAATGATTGGTTTTATATAAGGGAGTCTTTTTCCCCCAATCGGGGTTTCCCCTGTAAAAAAATTGTTTTTTTGGGGAATCCTTTTTTTCCCCATTTCCCCTTGTGGCCTGCTTTTTTGTGTCTGAACCCCCGGGCTGTCAGATAAAAAAATTTCTTTTTTTGTGTTTTTGCTTTTTTTTTGCATTTTGTCCTGCACTTTGTGGGGGGTTCGGGGCCCCCCTCTGGGGGCTTTTTGCCCTCTCAGTTTGTCCAGCCACTGTGTTTTGTTTTTTTTTTTTTTCCTTTTTTTTTTCAGTGGCTGTTTTTTTTGATTTTTTTTACACCAAAAAAACAAATTTTTTGGTTTTGGAGGGGTGTTGATTAGGTAAAATTTTAAATTAGTAGAGTTAGTTTTTTTTTTGGGGTTTTTTGTTTTTTCCGTAAGTCCCCTTCCCTGTTTTTTTCTTTTTTGATTTTTTTTGGGCCCCCGCGTTTTTCATTATATTTTCTTTCTTTTCGTTTTTCCCCTTTTTCTAACCCCCTTTTAAAGTTTGGGGGCTTTCTATTATCTTTGGGGTTTTGCTCGGGGCAGATAGTTTTTAAAAATTTTAAAATTTTGGTGTAGTTAGTTTCTCGGCTGTGGGGGGGTCTGGGGGCCAAACCCCTAGGCGCTCCACGGCTGGCCCCCAAAATTTCGGTGGTTGTAAGGGTCCCCCCCAACTCTTTTGTTCCCCAATGCCCCTGGTGTTTTTCCCTTTTTTACCTGCTTTCCCGCTACCGTAAAAAAAAGGAAACCCAAAAATTTTTATCCTTTTTAATTGATCCTTCTGCATGTATGCCCCCCCCTTCATTTCGAAAAACAGTGAATGCCAAACCCCCCTTTTCTTGCATGTGGAAAATATAGCAAAAAGTATGAAAATCCAAAAATTCTGATTGCTGCCAACCACTGCTTTTTATTTTGAAAATTTGGGTTTTTTGCCTGGTAAAACTTTGGATAATTAAATTTTTTCACTGTGTTTTAAAAATTACTGCTGTGTATTCGTGTGAAAAGGGGCCCCTTTGTTTTATCAGGTGGGAAGGTTGGGGTTTTAAAAAAGATGTTGCCGGTCTGTGCCTTGGTGGGGCTAAAAACCCCCCCGGGGGGTGGCCCGTGGGGGAATTTTTCCCCCGAAAATTTTACAAAACCCCCTTTCCCCACCT
Organism: Oophaga sylvatica; assembly: GCA_033576555.1. Classification (NCBI taxonomy): domain Eukaryota; kingdom Metazoa; phylum Chordata; class Amphibia; order Anura; family Dendrobatidae; genus Oophaga; species Oophaga sylvatica. The sequence continues at coordinate 1,830 of JARQOD010005622.1, forward strand.
TTTTGTGGGTTTTTTATTTAGGGTAGTCAAAAAGGGGGGGGATGCATTGTGGGGGGGTTGGGGCCCGAAGTTAAGATACAGAAGAAAAGCAATCTTGAAAACGGCAGGTTTTTTATGGGAAGGAAAATTTAAATTATCTTCTCTCTTCACACAGGGGAAAAACCAAAAAATTCATCCTCTTGGGGAATTTTTCCTCTTGCATGTATGCACTCCCTTTTTTTTTCGCAAAAAGCTGAATGACACAAGCCCTTTTGTCTTGCATGTGGAAATAAATAGCAATTGTATGCACTCCATAATTCTGTTTTTTTCCAACAATGCGGACCATTTTTTAAATAAGGGGTTTTTAAGGGGCCCCGGTTTTAAAATTTAGTTTAATTCATTTTTTGCCGGTTTTTAATTTTTTACTGCTGTGGAAAATTGTGGATGGGGCCTTGTAGATGCTATCAAGTGGGGAAGGGTATAAAAAATTTGATGTTTTCCGGTTCCCCGGCCCCCCAAGGGGCTAACCTCCCCCTGGGTGCTGGCCCGTGGCCAAAAATTTCCAAAGCATTTCCCCAAAAAACCCTTTTGACCCTGTATTGTGGGACTAAATATTTTGGAGTTGTTAAAAGGGGGGGATGTTTTTGGGGGGGGATTTTATCCCCCAAGTTAAGCATCACAGAAGAAAGCTTCTTGAAAAAGGGAAAATTTTTCTTGGGGAAGGGGGGAAATTAAAAAATTAATTTTCTCTCTTCACACAGGTAAAAAACCAAAAACAATTTTACTCTGAATTGATCCTTTGATGTATGACTCCATTCATTATCCCGCAAGCCCCCTGAAAAAACCCCCAAACCCTTCTGTCTTGCATGTTTTGGAAAAAATTTTGCAAAAAGGGTTTTTAAACATTCTCCTCTGAAAATTATCCTCTCTGCTTTTTTGCACTCCATTTTTTTATCGAAGCAGTGAATGACCAAAGCCCCTTTGTCTTGCATGTGGGGAAAAAAATAAAAAATGGTAACCAAATCATTCATCCCTTTTTTAATTTTTCCTCTTTTTCATGTATGCACTCCATTCATTTTCAGCAAGCAGCTGGAATTGACACAAGCCCCTTCTGTCTTGCATGTGGAAATATTTAGCAATGGTAACCAAATATTCATCCTCTGAATTGATCTCTCTGCATGTATGCACTCCATTCATTATCAGCAAGCAGCTGAATGACACAAGCCCCTTCTGTCTTGCATGTGGAAATATATAGCAATAGTATGCACTCCATACTTCTGATTGCTGCCAAACCACTGCTGTACCATTTTGCAACATAGTTTAATGTGCCTGGTAAAACTTTAGTATAATTCATTTTTTGCACTGTGCTTAATACTTACTGCTGTGTATTCGTGTGACTGGGGCCTCTGTAGATGCTATCAGGTGGAAGGTGCTATAACATATAGATGTTGCCAGGTCTAGTGCCTTTGATGATCTAACCACCCCTGGTGTGCTGGCCCCAGCTGGCAAATTATCCCAAAGCATTTCCCACAATCCCACTTTCCTGACCCTGTAGTGTGGACTATATATTTAGGAGTAGTCTAAGGGGCGCATGCATTGTGGGGGCACATGCATCCCAGAAGTTTAAGCATCACAGAAGAAAAGCATCTTGAAAACGGCAGTTATTCATGGGAAGGAATTAACATTCATCTTCTCTCTTCACACAGGTAACCAAATCATTCATCCTCTGAATTGATCCTCTCTGCATGTATGCACTCCATTCATTATCAGCAAGCAGCTGAATGACACAAGCCCTTCTGTCTTGCATGTGGGAAATATTTGCAATAGTATGCATCCATAATTCTGATTGCTGCCACCACTGCTGTACCATTTTGCAACATAGTTTAATGTGCTGGTTAAAACTTTAGTATAATTCATTTTTTGCACTGTGCTTAATATTACTGCTGTGTATTCGTGTGACTGGGGCTCTGTAGATGCTATAGGTGGAAGGTGCTATAACATATAGATGTTGCCAGGTTAGGCCTTTGATGATCTAACCACCCCTGGTGTGCTGGCCCCAGCTGGCAAATTATCCCAAAGCATTTCCCACAATCCACTTTCCTGACCCTTGTAGTGTGGACTATATATTTAGGAGTAGTCTAAGGGGCGCATGCATTGTGGGGCGCATGATCCCAGAAGTTAAGCATCACAGAAGAAAAGCATCTTGAAAACGGCAGTTATTCATGGGAGGAATTAACATTAATCTTCTCTTTTCAACAGGTAACCAAATCATTCATCCTCTGAATTGATCCTTCTGCATGTATGCACTCCATTCATTATCAGCAAGCAGCTGAAATGACACAAGCCCCTTCTGTCTTGCATGTGGAAATATATTAGCAATGGTAACCAAATCATTCATCCTCTGAATTGATCCTCTCTGCATGTATGCACTCCATTCATTATCAGCAAGCAGTGAATGACACAAGCCCCTTCTGTCTTGCATGTGGAAATATATAGCAATGGTAACCAAATCATTCATCCTCTGAATTGATCCTTCTGCATGTATGACTCCATTCATTATTAGCAAGCAGTGAATGACACAAGGCCCCTTCTGTCTTGCATGTGGAAATATATGCAATGGTAACCAAATCATTCATCCTCTGAATTGATCCTCTCTGCATGTATGCACTCATTCATTATCAGCAAGCAGCTGAATGACACAAGCCCCTTCTGTCTTGCATGTGGAAAATATTTAGCAATAGTATGCACTCAATACTTCTGATTGCTGCCAACCACTGGCTGTACCATTTTTTGCAACATAGTTTAATGTGTGGTAAAAATTAGTTAATTCATTTTTTTGCAATGTGCTTAATACATTACTGCTGTGTATTGTGTGAATGGGGCCTCTGTAGATGCTATCAGGTGGAAGGTGCTATAACATATAGTGTTGCCAGGTCTAGTGCCTTTGATGATCTAACCCCCCTGGTGTGCTGGCCCAAGCTGGCAATTTATTCCCAAAGCATTTCCCACAATCCACTTTCCTGACCCTGTAGTGTGGACTATATATTTAGGAGTAGTTCTAAGGGGCGCATGCATTGTGGGGGCGCATGCATCCCCGAAGTTAAGCATCACAGAAGAAAAGCATCTTGAAAAAAGGCAGTTATTCATGGGAAGGAATTAACATTCATCTTCTCTCTTCACACAGGTAACCAAATCATTCATCCTCTGATTTGATTCTCTCTGCATGTATGCACTCCATTCATTATCAGCAAGCAGCTGAATGACACAAGCCCTTCTGTCTTGCATGTGGAAATATATAGCAATGGTAACCAAATCATTCATCCTCTGAATTGATCCTCTCTGCATGTATGCACTCCATTCATTATCAGCAAGCAGCTGAATGACACAAGCCCCTTCTGTCTTGCATGTGGAAATATATAGCAATGGTAACCAAATCATTCATTCTCTGAATTGATCCTCTCTGCATGTATGCACTCCATTCATTATCAGCAAGCAGCTGAATGACACAAGCCCCTTCTGTCTTGCATGTGGAAATATATAGCAATGGTAACCAAATCATTCATCCTCTGAATTGATCCTCTCTGCATGTATGCACTCCATTCATTATCAGCAAGCAGCTGAATGACACAAGCCCCTTCTGTCTTGCAATGTGGAAATATATGCAATAGTATGCACTCCAACTTCTGATTGCTGCCAACCACTGCTGTACCATTTTGCAACATAGTTTAATGTGCCTGGTAAAACTTTAGTATAATTCATTTTTTGCACTGTGCTTAATACTTACTGCTGTGTATTCGTGTGACTGGGGCCTCTGTAGATGCTATCAGGTGGAAGGTGCTATAACATATAGATGTTGCCAGGTCTAGTGCCTTTGATGATCTAACCACCCCCTGGTGTGCTGGCCCCAGCTGGCAAATTATCCCAAAGCATTTCCCACAATCCCACTTTCCTGACCTGTAGTGTGGACTATATATTTAGGAGTAGTCTAAGGGGCGCATGCATTGTGGGGGCGCATGCATCCCAGAAGTTAAGCATCACAGAAGAAAAGCATCTTGAAAACGGCAGTTATTCATGGGAAGGAATTAACATTCATCTTCTCTCTTCACACAGGTAACCAAATCATTCATCCTCTGAATTGATTCCTCTCTGCATGTATGCACTCCATTCATTTCAGCAAGCAGCTGAATGACACAAGCCCTTCTGTCTTGCATGTGGAAATATATAGCAATGGTAACCAAATATTCATCCTCTGAATTGATCCTCTCTGCATGTATGCACTCCATTCATTATCAGCAAGCAGCTGAATGACACAAGCCCCTTCTGTCTTGCATGTGGAAATATATAGCAATGGTAACCAAATCATTCATCCTCTGAATTGATCCTCTCTGCATGTATGCACTCCATTCATTTTTGCAAGCAGCTGAATGACACAAGCCCCTTCTGTCTTGCATGTGGAAATATATAGCAATGGTAACCAAATCATTCATCCTCTGAATTGATCCTCTCTGATGTATGCACTCCATTCATTATCAGCAAGCAGCTGAATGACACAAGCCCCTTCTGTCTTGCATGTGGAAATATATAGCAATGGTAACCAAATCATTCATCCTCTGAATTGATCCTCTCTGCATGTATGCACTCCATTCATTATCAGCAAGCAGCTGAATGACACAAGCCCCTTCTGTCTTGCAATGTGGAAATATATAGCAATAGTATGCACTCCATACTTCTGATTGCTGCCAACCACTGCTGTACCATTTTGCAATATAGTTTAATGTGCCTGGTAAAACTTTAGTATAATTCATTTTTTGCACTGTGCTTAATACTTACTGCTGTGTATTCGTGTGATGGGGCCTCTGTAGATGCTATCAGGTGGAAGGTGCTATAACATATAGATGTTGCCAGGTCTAGTGCCTTTGATGATCTAACCACCCCTGGTGTGCTGGCCCCAGCTGGCAAATTATCCCAAGCATTTCCCACAATCCCACTTTCCTGACCCTGTAGTGTGGACTATATATTTAGGAGTAGTCTAAGGGGCGCATGCATTGTGGGGGCGCATGCATCCAGAAGTTAAGCATCACAGAAGAAAAGCATCTTGAAAACGGCAGTTATTCATGGGAAGGAATTAACATTCATCTTCTCTCTTCACACAGGTAACCAAATCATTCATCCTCTGAATTGATCCTCTCTGCATGTATGCACTCCATTCATTATCAGCAAGCAGCTGAATGACACAAGCCCCTTCTGTCTTGCATGTGGAAATATATAGCAATGGTAACCAAACATCATCCTCTGAATTGATCCTCTCTGCATGTATGCACTCCATTCATTATCAGCAAAGCAGCTGAATGACACAAGCCCCTTCTGTCTTGCATGTGGAAATATATAGCAATGGTAACAATCATTCATCCTCTGAATTGATCCTCTCTGCATGTATGCACTCCATTCATTATCAGCAAGCAGCTGAATGACACCAAGCCCCTTCTGTCTTGCATGTGGAAATATATAGCAATGGTAACCAAATCATTCATCTTCTGAATTGATCCTCTCTGCATGTATGCACTCCATTCATTATCAGCAAGCAGCTGAATGACACAAGCCCCTTCTGTCTTGCATGTGGAAATATATAGCAATGGTAACCAATCATTCATCCTCTGGAATTGATCCTCTCTGCATGTATGCACTCCATTCATTATCAGCAAGCTGGAATGACACAAGCCCCTTCTGTCTTGCATGTGGAAATATATAGCAATGGTAACCAAATCATTCATCCCTGAATTGATCTCTCTGCATGTATGCACTCCATTCATTTCAGCAAGCAGCTGAATGACACAAGCCCCTTCTGTATGCATGTGGAAATATATAGCAATAGTATGCACTCCATACTTCTGATTGCTGCCAACCACTGCTGTACCATTTTGCAACATAGTTTAATGGCCTAGGTAAAACTTTAGTATAATTCATTTTTTGCACTGTGCTTAATACTTACTGCTGTGTATTCGTGTGACTGGGGCCTCTGTAGATGCTATCAGGTGGAAGGTGCTATAACATATAGATGTTGCCAGGTCTAGTGGCCTTTGTGATCTAACCACCCCCTGGTGTGCTGGCCCCAGCTGGCAAATTATCCCAAAGCATTTCCCACAATCCCACTTTCCTGACCCTGTAGTGTGGACTATTATATTTAGGAGTAGTCTAAGGGGCGCATGCATTGTGGGGGCGCATGCATCCCAGAAGTTAAGCATACAGAAGAAAGCATCTTGAAAACGGCAGTTATTCATGGGAAGGAATTAACATTCATCTTTTCTCTTCACACAGGTAACCAAATCATTCATCCTCTGAATTGATCCTCTCTGCATGTATGCACTCCATTCATTATCAGCAAGCAGCTGAATGACACAAGCCCCTTCTGTCTTGCATGTGGAAATATATAGCAATAGTATGCACTCCATGACTTCTGATTGCTGCCAACCACTGCTGTACCATTTTGCAACAATAGTTTAATGTGCCTGGTAAAACTTTAGTATAATTCATTTTTTGCACTGTGCTTAATACTTACTGCTGTGTATTCGTGTGACTGGGGCCTCTGTAGATGCTATCAAGTAGTAGGTGCTATAACATATAGATGTTGCCAGGTCTAGTGCCTTTGATGATCTAACCCCCCTGGTGTGCTGGCCCCAGCTGGCAAATTATCCCAAAGCATTTCCCACATCCCACTTTCCTGACCCTGTAGTGTGGACTATATATTTAGGAGTAGTCCAAGGGGCGCATGCATTGTGGGGGCGCATGCATCCCAGAAGTTAAGCATCACAGAAGAAAAGCATCTTGAAAACGGCAGTTATTCATTGGAAGGAATTAACATTCATCTTCTCTCTTCACACAGGTAACCAAATCATTCATCCTCTGAATTGATCCTCTCTGCATGTATGCACTCCATTCATTATCAGCAAGCAGCTGAATGACACAAGCCCCTTCTGTCTTGCATGTGGAAATATATAGCAATAGTATGCACTCCATGCTTCTGATTGCTGCCAACCACTGCTGTACCATTTTGCAACATAGTTTAATGTGCCTGGTAAAACTTTAGTATAATTCATTTTTTGCACTGTGCTTAATACTTACTGCTGTGTATTCGTGTGACTGGGGCCTCTGTAGATGCTATCAAGTAGAAGGTGCTATAACATATAGATGTTGCCAGGTCTAGTGCCTTTGATGATCTAACCACCCCCTGGTGTGCTGGCCCCAGCTGGCAAATTATCCCAAAGCATTTCCCACAATCCCACTTTCCCGACCCTGTAGTGTGGACTATATATTTAGGAGTAGTCAAGGGGCGCATGCATTGTGGGGGCGCATGCATCCCAGAAGTTAAGCATCACAGAAGAAAAGCATCTTGAAACGGCAGTTATTCATGGGAAGGAATTAACATTCATCTTCTCTCTTCACACAGGTAACCAAATTCATCTCATTCCTCTGAATTGATCCTCTCTGCATGTATGCACTCCATTATTATCAGCAAAGCAGGCTGAATGACACAAGCCCCTTCTGTCTTGCATGTGGAAATATATAGCAATAGTATGCACTCCATACTTCTGATTGCTGCCAACCATGCTGTACCATTTTGCAACATAGTTTAATGTGCCTGGTAAAACTTTAGTATAATTCATTTTTTGCACTGTGCTTAATACTTACTGCTGTGTATTCGTGTGACTGGGCCTCTGTAGATGCTATCAAGTAGAAGGTGCTATAAACTATAGATGTTGCCAGGTTCTAGTGCCTTTGATGATCTAACCACCCCTGGTGTGCTGGCCAGGGGGGGGGGGGGGGGGGGGGGGGGGGGGGGGGGGGGGGGGGGGGGGGGGGGGGGGGCCCCCCCCCCCCCCCCCCCCCCCCCCCCCCCCCCCCCCCCCCCCCCCCCCCCCCCCCCCCCCCCCCCCCCCCCCCCCCCCTTTTGTATAATTCATTTTTTGCACTGTGCTTAATACTTACTGCTGTGTATTCGTGTGACTGGGGCCTCTGTAGATGCTATCAAGTAGAAGGTGCTATAAACTATAGATGTTGCCAGGTCTAGTGCTTTGATGATCTAACCCCCCTGGTGTGCTGGCCCCAGCTGGCAAATTATCCCAAAGCATTTCCCACAATCCCACTTTCCCGACCCTGTAGTGGGGGAAATATTTATTTAGGAGTAGTCCAAGGGGCGCATGCATTGTGGGGGCGCATGCATCCCAGAAGTTAAGCATCACAGAAGAAAAGCATCTTGAAACGGCAGTTATTCATGGGAAGGAATTAACATTCATCTTCTCTCTTCACACAGGTAACCCAAATCATTCCATCCTCTGAATTGATCCTCTCTGCATGTATGCACCCATTCATTTCAGCAAGCAGCTGAATGACACAAGCCCCTTCTGTCTTGCATGTGGAAATATATAGCAATAGTATGCACTCCATGCTTCTGATTGCTGCCAACCACTGCTGTACCATTTTGCAACATAGTTTAATGTGCCTGGTAAACTTTAGTATAATTCATTTTTTGCACTGTGCTTAATACTTACTGCTGTGTATTCGTGTGACTGGGGCCTCTGTAGATGCTATCAGGGGAAGGTGCTATAACATATAGATGTTGCAGGTCTAGTGCCTTTGATGATTAACCACCCCCTGGTGTGCTGGCCCCAGCTGGCAAATTATCCCAAAGCATTTCCCACAATCCCACTTTCCTGACCCTGTAGTGTGGACTATATATTTAGGAGTAGTCTAAGGGGCGCATGCATTGTGGGGGCGCATGCATCCCAGAAGTTAAGCATCACAGAAGAAAAGCATCTTGAAAACGGCAGTTATTCATGGGAAGGAATTAACATTCATCTTCTCTCTTCACACAGGTAACCAAATCATTCATCCTCTGAATTGATCCTCTCTGCATGTATGCACTCCATTCATTATCAGCAAGCAGCTGAATGACACAAGCCCCTTCTGTCTTGCATGTGGAAATATATAGCAATAGTATGCACTCCATACTTCTGATTGCTGCCAACCACTGCTGTACCATTTTGCAACATAGTTTAATGTGCCTGGTAAAACTTTAGTATAATTCATTTTTTGCACTGTGCTTAATACTTACTGCTGTGTATTCGTGTGACTGGGGCCTCTGTAGATGCTATCAGGTGGAAGGTGCTATAACATATAGATGTTGCCAGGTCTAGTGCCTTTGATGATCTAACCACCCCCTGGTGTGCTGGCCCCAGCTGGCAAATTATCCCAAAGCATTTCCCACAATCCCACTTTCCTGACCCTGTAGTGTGGACTATATATTTAGGAGTAGTCTAAGGGGCGCATGCATTGGGGGGCGCATGCATCCCAGAAGTTAAGCATCACAGAAGAAAAGCATCTTGAAAACGGCAGTTATTCATGGCAGTTAATCAGGGCTGGAATCAGGTACCCCACACTTTGCCTTATTTTTCATTATGTACTTTATCCATTTCCTCCTGTGTTCCCTTGCCATCCACATTCACCGCCCCACCCCCCTCCATCACGACTCATACACATCAGCCCCTCTATCCTTCCCTCTCCATGTACAGCTCCCATGCACTCCTCACCTTCCTGAAAAACCTCAGCCCATCTTGCCCAAACACATCACATAAAAAACCTACTTACAATTCCAACAACTACCTGCTCTTTATCTTCCTATTCCTATTGATTTCAGGGGACATCTCCCCCAACCCTGGTCCACCATCCCCCAACCTCAATCCCTACCCTACCTCATACCGAAACCATAATAATCTTATTAATATTACTTGCACTCCCTCATCTCCTTCTTTCAATTGTGCCCTCTGGAATCCACGGTCTGCATGCAACAAGCTATCCTTCCTGCACAACTACTTTCTGAACCACTCTCTTAATCTGTTGGCCCTCACTGAAACCTGGATTCAGGATTCTGACACTGTCTCCCCTGCTGCCATTTCCTATGGTGGTTTACAGTTCTCCCATTCCCCGAGACCCACAAACAGACATGGTGGTGGAGTTGGCATACTCCTGTCCCCACAATGCACTTTCCAGGTCATCCCCCCAATTCCATCACTCTCATTCCCTTCTTTTGAGGTCCACACCATCAGGCTCTTCCATCCCCTCTCCCTCAGAGTAGCGGTCATATATCGGCCCCCAGGCTCACCCACCCAGTTCCTTGACCACTTCTCAGCCTGGCTGCTGCACTTCATGTCTTTGGAACTACCAACCCTTATCCTTGGAGACTTCAACATCCCCATTAACAGCCCTACTTCCACATCTGCATCTCAGCTTCTATCACTAACCACTTCTCTAGGCCTCTCACAGCTTTCAACCTCTGAGATACACAAGGATGGCAACACCCTTGACCTGGTCTTTGTCCGCCTCTGTTCAATCTCCCACCTAAATAACTCACCGCTTCCACTCTCTGACCACAACATTCTCTCCTTCACGCTCACAAATCCTCCACCACCCCAGCGCACTCCTACCTACCACACATTCAGAAATCTACAAGCCATTAACCCTCAGACACTTTCAGACTCCCTACACTCATCGCTGTCCCCAATCTCCTCTTTTTCCTGTCCTGATCTGGCTGTTCATCACTACAATGACATTCTTAAAAGCACCCTTGACCAAGTAGCACCGCTCACCCTCAGAACCTCCAAACACACAGTAAAACAGCCCTGGCTCACATTGCAAACTCGACTTCTTCAGCGATGCTCTAGGAGTGCTGAACGCCTCTGGAGAAAAACCCGCACACCAGAAGACTTCATCCACTTTAAATTCATGTTAAGAACTTATAATGCTGCCCTTCACCTCGCCAAACAGACCTACTTCACCACACTGATCTCCTCACTAGCCAACAACCCCAAGAAACTTTTTGACACTTTTCACTCCCTCCTCAGGCCAAAAGCACAAGCCCCTATCACAGACATTTGTGCTGACGACCTGGCCTCCCACTTTATAGAAAAAATAGATACTATCCGTCAGGAAATCTGCTCTCAACCACCAAGTGCTGTGACTCCCATCCCACCCTGCATTTCCCCTGGCTCACTTTCCACATTTGATCCCATCACAGAAGAAGAAGTCTCCAGACTCCTCTCTTCCTCTCGTCCGACAACATGCACTACCGACCCCATCCCCTCACATCTCCTCCAGTCTCTCTCTCTCCAGTTGTCACAACTCACCTAACTACAATCTTTAATCTCTCACTCTCCTCTGGCATTTTCCCATCCTCCTTCAAACACTCCATCATTACTCCATTACTAAAGAAACCCGCTCTTGACCCTTCCTGCACAAACAACTACAGACCGGTCTCCAATCTCCCCTTCATCTCTAAACTTTTGGAGCGCCTAGTCTACTCCCGCCTCACCCGTTACCTCTCCACTTACTCCCTCCTAGACCCTTCACAGTCCGGCTTCCGCCCCCTACATTCGACTGAAACTGCACTCATCAAAGTGACCAATGACCTTCTTACAGCAAAACGTAACGGCGACCACTCTCTGCTCATTCTTCTCGACCTTTCTGCAGCTTTCGACACGGTTGACCACCGTCTCCTACTCTCTAGGCTCCAGTCACTAGGTATTAAGGACACTGTTCTCTCCTGGTTCTCCTCCTATCTTTCTGACCGCTCCTTCAGTGTTTCGTTCTCTGGCTCCACGTCATCTCCTCTTCCTCTCACTGTCGGTGTACCCCAGGGCTCAGTCCTTGGCCCCCTTCTCTTCTCTCTCTACACGGCCCCAATTGGACAGACCATCAGCAGATTTGGCTTTCAGTACCATCTTTATGCCGATGACACACAACTATACACGTCATCCCCCGACCTTACCCCCGCTGTTCTACAGAACACCACCGACTGTCTGTCCGCAGTCTCCAACATCATGTCCGCTCTCTATCTGAAACTTAACCTCTCCAAGACTGAACTCCTTCTGCTCCCGCCGTCTACTAACCTCCCTAAATCTGACATTTTCCTCTCTATGGGTGGCACCATAATAACACCCCGGCAGCAGGCTCGCTGTCTGGGTGTTATGTTTGACACCAATCTCTCCTTCACCTCCCATATACAATCTCTTGCCCGCTCTTGCCGTCTACACCTAAAGAACATCTCTAGAATCCGCTCTTTTCTCACCATGGAAACAACAAAAACCCTCACTGTAGCATTGATCCACTCCCGCCTGGACTACTGCAACGCTCTATTACTTGGCCTCCCCATTACTCGACTATCCCCTCTCCAGTCCATCCTTAATGCAGCAGCCAGGGTCATCCATCTGGCTAATCGGTACTCGGACGCGTCCGCTCTTCGCCAGTCCTTACACTGGCTGCCCATTCATTATAGGATCCAATTCAAAGTACTGGTTCTCACCCACAAAGCTCTCCACAGTGCAGCACCCCCTTACATCTCCTCCCTCATTTCTATCTATCGGCCTTACCGACTGCTGCGCTCTGCAAACGACTTTCGACTAACCTCTGCACTAATCCGTACCTCCCACTCCCGACTCCAAGACTTCTCCCGCGCTGCGCCAATCCTCTGGAATGCTCTACCCCAAGAAATTAGGACTATCCACAATTTGCATGGTTTCAGGAGCTCCCTCAGGCCACTCTGAACAAATGTGTTTTATCACATTCACTAACCAAAGTCGTTCTATGTTTAAGTGTGTATGTGTAGCCCATTCACTATCTCCATCCATGCCTCACTCCCTCAAGATGGCTGGACCATTATTGTAAATGCACCATTGTATATACACACATGTACTTTGTATCTCCCCCACCTCATTGTAGATTGTAAGCTCTCACGAGCAGGGTCGGCTTATTTTGCTTTAATTATTGTATTGTTAACGTTGTTACCTATGACTTGTGTTTTGAAACTGTTAAACTGTAAAGCGCTGCGGAATATGTTGGCGCTATATAAATAAAGATTATTATTATTATTATTATTGACCATGACTGAACCATGGATACGTTTGGAGAAACCAGATTACGATCCTCAGATCAAATGTGCCTTGTATGGACTGAATGGACAGTCATCTTCCTACGCTTGTCGTTACCTCCTCTCTGTGTGCGTGCCACAGGTATGGCAGCGACCCTGGAAGATCTGAAGTAACAGCTGATATCCCGGCGAATTAGCAGAAGGGTGAGACTCTGTAATGTGCACCATCTTGGGTATTTTGCTGACACTGTTCTATGTGTTATCTGCCTGTTTTGTAGTTCAATAAAGCATTGCCACACTGTTTTACCCTCACTCTGTGTTGTCTAAGTAGCATTTTGCCCACGTTAAAAGGAGAGTGGGAGTTCTGCGTGATGATCCCTGGTCCATGCGGTTTCAGCTAGCAGACTGACCCCCCCCCCATTTCTCCACATGCATTCTTCAATAGTTTCCTTGGGAGACTAAAAGCTGCCATAACCCAATCGGCACTGCTACATACAAGCGATGATCAGATCGCCTGTATGTAGCAGAATTGCTCACTTGCTATGAGCGCTGACCACCGGGCAGCGTTCATAGGATTCGGCAGTGACAACCATAGATGTCTGCTGGAGACCTCTGCTTGTCATGACAATCCATCGGTGACACACGATCATGTGACAGAGTCATCGATGGGTGGGATTTCTGGCCCATCATGTCCCGGAAAAGATGTGGGAGGGAGTGTGACATCAGCGTACATTTACAACCGATGTCGGAAAGGTGTTAAAGGGGATTGTCTTTACAGAGACAGAAGTGGTAATCAATCATGTATACATACAAATAATTACAAAAATACACAGCTTATAATGTTAAATAGTATATAGTTAAGACAAGAAAATATAATGTGCGTAAACCATGTGTAGATATAAAAATTCAGGCAAATGTCAAATGTTGTAGCTCCATCTAGTGGCTATGTGCAAAAGTGTCATCATAGAGTAAAATGTATCCTAGAGCAGGGGTCCCCAACCGCCGTCCGCGGCCCATGAACGGGCTGTTGCAGTTCTGTTGCCGGGCCGTGGAGCCACGGCACAGAACGCTGGACACACATGGAGCCGGCGGCTGTAGCACTGTAGTGACAGCTACAGACACCGGCTTCAAGAAGACTCAATACTCACCTTCCGTCGCTGCATCCGTCAGCCACGTCAGCTTCATACAGTGCTGAGCGTTGACGTAGTACCGCGTCATTAAGGTTATGAATATGGATGCAACGCCACTCCCATAGGCGTGGCGTCCATATTCATGACCTTAATGAGCGGTACTACATACCTCCCAACTTTTGAACATGGGAAAGAGGGACAAAGGCATATTTTAGGCCACGCCCCCCCCCCCGACCACACCCATTCCCAACTAGTCACACCCATGCCCAAACCACACCCATTTAGCACTGGTGATCACACTGACTGGTACTGAGGGCACAGTGACTGGTACTGTGGGCACACTGGTACTGAGTAAAAGAAAGAACAGAGAGAGAAAAAAGAAAACAGAGAAAGAAAGAGGGGAAAGCAAGAAAGAACAGAGAAAGAAAAACAAAGGGGAAAGAAAGAATAGAGACGGAGAAAGAAAGAGGGGAAAGAAAGAACAGAGAGGGAGGGAGAAAAAGGGAAAGAAAACAGAGGGAGGGAGAAAAAGGGAAAGAAAGAACAGAGGGAGGGAGAAAAAGGGAAAGAAAGAACAGCGAAAGAAAGAAAGACGGGAAAGAAAGAACAGAGAAAGAAAGACAGGAAAGAAAGAACAGAGAAAGAAAGACAGGAAAGAAAGAACAGAGAAAGAGGGGACAGAGAAAAAAGAACAGAGAAAAAAAAAGAAGGGAAAGAAAGAACAGAGAGGGAGAGAGAAAGAGGGGAAAGAAAGAACAGAGAAAGAAAGACAGATGGGAAAGAAAGAACAGAGAAAGAAAGACAGATGGGAAAGAAAGAACAGAGAAAGAAAGAGGAAAGACAGAACAGAGAAAAAACTGAGAGGGAGAGAGAGAGGGGAAAGAAACAACAGAGAAAGAAACAGAGAAAAGGAAAGAATAGAGAGAAAGAAAGAGGGGAAAGAAAGAACAGAGAAAGGAAAGAAAGAAAGAACAGAGTGAGAAAGAAAAAAGAACAGAAAGAAAGAGGGGAAAGAACAGAGAGAGAGAAAGAAAGAGGGGAAAGAAAGAACAGAGAGATAGAGAAAAAGAAACAGAGAAAGAGGGGACAGAAAAAAAGAACAGAGAAATAAAGAAAGAGGGTAAAGAAACAACAGTGGGAGAGAGAGAAAGAAGGGAAAGAAAGAACAGAGAGATAAAGATGGGAAAGAAAGAACAGAGAGAGGAAGAAAGAGAAAGAAAGAACACAGAGAGAAAGAACAGAAAGAAAGAAAAGAGAAAGAACAGATAGATAGAAAGGGGAAAGAAAGAACAGAGAGAAAGAAAGATGGGAAAGAAAGAACAGAAAGAAAGAGGGGAAAGAAAGAACAGAGAGAAAGAGGGAAAAGAAGAGAGAAAGAAAGGGGAAAGAAAGAACAGAGATAGAAAGAAAAAGAACAGAGAAAGAAAGAACAGGGTTCCGTTTCGTACACACAGCACTGCTACATCCACCTCGTTCACACGGCTCCGCTCCGTAAACCTCGTACACGCACGGCGCGGCACAGCTCGGTAAACCTCGTACACACTACAGCACTGCTACATCCACCTCGTACACCTGCGGCTCCGCTCCGTGCACCTCGTACACACTACAGCACTGCTACATCCACCTCGTACACGCGCAGCTCCGCTCCGTGCACCTTGTACACACGCGGCTCCGCTTTGTGCCACTCATACATGTGCGGCTTAGGCTACTTTCACATTTGCGTTTTTTTTGCGCAGCGCATCGTGCGCTATCGGACGCATGCGCAATGTTCCCCTATCTGTAACATGGCGGGCGCAGGGTCTAGCGCTTGCACGCATTCATCTGCGTTTGGCGTGCGCTGTGCATTTTCCAGGTGTGCGCCCATACGCGCTAGATGCTACATGTTCCATTTTTTTTCCGCCCAACCGCTCTAAAAAAGCGCGTGCGCACGTGTGCGCATGCTATGCGCAAAAAATAACATTGCAGTCTATGGGTGCGCTGGCGTTCGCATGGCTTTGCGCTCGTCAGCGCTTTTGCGCGCATGCGATTTTGGAGTAAATAATGTCTAAACACTTGTTTAAACAACCCACTACACAAGCAACATTGTGAGGAGTGTAGATATAAAGAAGGTGATAGAGACAGAGATGATAGAGACAGATGATAGAGACAGAGTTGATACAGATGATAGAGACAGATAGAGACAGAGATGATAGAGACAGTTGATACCGATGATAGAGACAGATGATAGAGACAGATGATAGAAACAGAGTTGACAGAGATGATAGAGACAGATATGATAGACAGAGATGATAGAAACAGATGATAGAGACAGAGATGATAGAGACAGATGATAGAGACAGAGTTGATACAGATGATAGAGACAGATGATAGAGACAGTTGATAGAAATGTGACACGTAGACAACCCATGCGCCGAAAAAACGCAAATGCATGCAAAAACGCTTGAAATCGCATACAAACGCTGCGTTTTTTGATCGTATTGCGCATGCTGATGCGACTAAATATCGCAGCGTTTATAAGCGTTTGCATGCATTTTTTTAATGCGTTTCATGTGCGCACGATGGGCTGCGCAAAAAAACGCAAGTGTGAAAGTAGCTTTAGCTCCGTGCACCTCGTACACGCGCGGCTCCACTCCATCCAACTCATACACGCACGGCTCCACTACATCCAACTCGTACACACACGGCTCTGCTCCGTACACCTCGTACACACTACAGCACTGCTACATCCACCTCGTACACACACGGCTCTGCTCTGTACACCTCGTACACTACATCACTGCTACAACCACGTTGTACACAAACGGCTCCACTCCGTACACCTCGTACACACACGACTCCGCTCTGTACACCTCGTACACACACGGCTCCGCTCCGTACACCTCGTACACAGGGCTCCGCTCCGTACACCTCGCACACACATGGCTCCGCTCCGTACACCTCGTACACACACAGCTCTGCTCCGTACAGCTCGTACACACACGACTGCTACATCCAACTTGTACACACTACAGCACTGCTACATCCACACTGTAAACCCGAGTCCCGACCCCCACATACACTTACCCTCATCCAGCACCATGACAACCATCACAGCAGAGTCCTGCACACAACGAGGACACTGATCATGTGACCCCTGACTCCTTCTCTCCTGTGACCTCATCACAGGTCCTGTGGGCACAGAAGATTACAGCAATATCAGCGTCATTGCTAGCTGCTGTGAGGCTGAGCTGTAGAGACAGGGAGGGCAGGAATGGGGGCATTGCGGCTCATCTCACTGCGGGACACCGTGTCCTCAGCGGGACGGGGGGGTCAGAATCAGGACTGTCCCGCTCAATCCGGGACGGTTGGGAGGTATGGTACGTCACCGCTGCGCACAGGAGGAAGCTGCCGCGGCCGACAGGGTCGCAGGGAATTCAGCGACAGAGCGAGGAGGGTAAGTATGGGGGAGGACGGGAGCGGAGCCATGTATACCAGTGTGGGAGCGGAGCCATGTATACCAGAGTGGGAGCGGAGACATGTATACCAGTGTGGGAGCGGAGCCATGTATACCAGTGTGGGAGCGGAGCCATGTATACCAGGGTGGGAGCGGAGCAATGTATACCAGGGTGGGAGCGGAGCCATGTATACCAGGGTGGGAGCGGAGCCATGTATACCAGGGTGGGAGCGGAGCCATGTATACCAGAGTGGGAGCGGAGCAATGTATACCAGAGTGGGAGCGGAGCAATGTATACCAGGGTGGGAGCGGAGCCATGTATACCAGGGTGGGAGCGGAGCCATGTATACCAGAGTGGGAGCGGAGCAATGTATACCAGGGTGGGAGCGGAGCCATGTATACCAGGGTGGGAGCGGAGCCATGTATACCAGGGTGGGAGCGGAGCCATGCATACCAGGGTGGGAGCGGAGCCATGTATACCAGAGTGGGAGCGGAGCAATGTATACCAGGGTGGGAGCGGAGCCATGTATACCAGTGTGGGAGCGGAGCCATGCATACCAGGGTGGGAGCGGAGCCATGCATACCAGGGTGGGAGCGGAGCCATGCATACAAGGGTGGGAGCGGAGCCATGCATACCAGTGTGGGAGCGGAGCCATGCATACCAGGGTGGGAGCGGAGCCATGTATACCAGGGTGGGAGCGGAGCCATGTATTCCAGGGTGGGAGCGGAGCCATGTATACCAGGGTGGGAGCGGAGCCATGTATACCAGTGTGGGAGCGGAGCCATGAATACCAGTGTGAGAGCGGAGCCATGCATACCAGGGTGGGAGCGGAGCCATGCATACCAGTGTGGGAGTGGAGCCATGCATACCAGTGTGGGAGCGAAGCCATGCATACCAGTGTGGGAGCGGAGCCATGTATACGAGGGTGAGAGCGGAGCCATGAATACCAGTGTGAGAGCGGAGCCATGCATACCAGGGTGGGAGCGGAGCCATGCATACCAGGGTGGGAGCGGAGCCATGCATACCAGGGTGGGAGCGGAGCCATGCATACCAGTGTGGGAGCGGAGCCATGCATACCAGTGTGGGAGCGAAACCATGCATACCAGTGTGGGAGCGGAGCCATGTATACGAGGGTGGGAGCGGAGCCATGTATATCAGGGTGGGAGCGGAGCCATGTATACCAGGGTGGGAGCGGAGCCATGCATACCAGGGTTGGAGCGGTGCCATGTATACCAGTGTGGGAGCGGAGCCTTCCATACAAGGGTGGGAGCGGAGCCTTGCATACAAGGGTGGGAGCGGAGCCATGTATACAAGGGTATACAACCCCGTCCATAGCCATGCCCCCTTATGACCAAAGCCCCACCCCTGCCACACCTCTATTCCCGCCCTGCCGAGCCATGGAAGAATGGACTTGCTTGAAGCCGGTCCCTGGTGCAAAAAAGGTTGGGGACCACTGTCCTAGAGAGTGTCACCGTCAAGGTGGAAATGAGATTAAGTGTATCGTATTTATTGAGTATAAGATAAATCCATACATAGATATATATATAAAGGAATTGTAGATAAATCACTTGATATCAGTTTATAAGGTCAATAGACACTGCACTTATAAATGAATAGCTTATATACTGAGAGGACACAGAGAAAAGAGTATAAATAGTAAGAAAATAAAGAGCTAACAGCGCATTACATTCCTGGAATAAAAATAGGAGACATAAAGTGCAGCAAGTGCTATATGGAATATTCCAGGAATATATTACAGCCCATATAGTATAAAGGAGGAAACATCCTAACAAGAGATTATAATTCCTATAGACGACATGCCAGTAGTATACAGATAAAGATTAAATATTTACCACTATTCCCTCTTACACGCGTTTCGCCACATCAGCTTCCTCAGAGAGGATATGGATAAGTGTTTCCATCAAACCAAGGTCCTGCACTAATCCAGGCAAGTAGAGTAACTCTGGGATAAAGTGGGAGTGTTTCTACAGGAATTGGGGCTGTTCATGGTCATATCTATGGAACACATGATTGATTCTGCCAATGTAAGCCAATCATATTGGTGGTTATTGTTTATACCACTCCCAGGGCCGGCGTTAGAGGCAGGCTGACTAGGCAGCTGCCTAGGGACCCTGCTCCCCCAGGGACCTCAGCCAGTGGCGTGCCACTAATACCACGCAGCCGCTATAGGGCCAGTGAGTCAGAGGGGCCCTCCTGGCACCAGCGCCGATTTCACCCCACGCGCCACATTCAACTATATTGGCTTCATTACACAGACAGAGTTGAAAGCAATGATTGAGGAGAGAGCGTCAGATGATGCTCCCTCTTCCATCATTCCCCTCTGACACTGTGGGTGCACGATGACATCACTTCATTGTGCACACACTGTGTGCCTGGTAGTGCAGCCGCTGAGACCAGAGCCGAGCCGTGAGCAGTACAGGGAATGAGGAGGAGAGGTGAGGATTGTGTGTTGTTGTTTTTTTAAATATATCAGAGTGCGTACTGGACTGTGGGGCTGAGATATATTCTTTGGGGTGTGTAAGCTTTTCAGGGGATATAGCTCTGGGATCGCCGTCCTGGTAGACGGAGTGGCACAAAACAGTTCATTCACAGACAGCAGTTCTGGTATACACTGGCCGCAACCAGCTTTATTAAAGTCCACAGCAAACAGAACGTGATCAAAAACAACTCATAAACAGAAATCCTAAGCCTCTCCGGCTACTTACTACACATAGATAGATTCCCTCACTATCAGGGACCAGACTCTAACAGCCTGATCCAAAACAACACATTATATTCAGCAGTTACCAGCATGGAGTTTTCCAGAGACTCCTCTTGTGCCTGGATGCATATCCAGCATCCAGACTGAGAGAGCTCCCCTCCCGGAGACTCTTCCTGTGTCTGGACTCCTATCCAGACTGAACGAGCTCTCTGTCTGTGTTTCCAGACACCTACTTCTGGCTTCCTAATTATCACCTGAGTGGCTTCAGGTTTGAACAGCAAGCGTGTACTGAATGGAAGGTGTAGTGACCTTTCTCCACCACTAGTTTTACAAAGCCATACATTTCCCTTATACCAGTCAGCACAGTACCTAGGTGAAATGTACACCCCATTCGACACATATCCCTTCACTGTCTCACATATCCCCCCCCCCTCTTCTCCAGACCGGAGGGCTGGTCATCCAGACCGGAGGGCTGGTCAACAATCCTAAAGAGACAGTGAACTCCGGACCAGTCATGGCCATCATCAGCTTCATCTTCACTATTGTCATCTGTATCTTCACTTGAGCCATAGACAACATCAGCTCTGTCTTCATCTGAATCATCTGTACTACCCTGTACCCTCCCAGGCCTATGCTCTCTACGGGCCTCGAGTATCCTGCACGGTTTTAGCTTGACCTTAGTGCCGGGCTCAGTTTCGGTATAGTGCCTCACCAGAGAAGCACGACCAGACACGTCAGAACACCATACCTCCCAACTGTCCCGGATTGAGCGGGACAGTCCCGATTTTGACCCCCCCGTCCCGCTGTCCCGCTGAGGACACTATATGTCCCGCAATGAGACGAGCCGCCACGCCCCCCACACACTCCTCCCTGTCTCTACAGCTCAGCCAGCGGCTCACAGCAACGCTGCTATGCTGTTCTCTTCTGTGTCCACAGGACCTGTGATGAGGTCACAGGAGGGGAGGAGTAAGGGGGTCACATGATCAGTGTCCTCTTGTGTGCAGGACTCAGTCTGCGCTGTGATGGTTGTCATGGTGCTGGATGAGGGTAAGTTTGTGTGGGGTCGGGACTCGGTCTCCAGTGTGGATGTAGCAGAGCTGTGTGTGTACGAGGAGCACGGAGCGGAGACGTGTGTGTATGAGGTGTACGGAGCAGAGCCGTGTGTACGAGGTGTACGGAGCAGAGCCGTGTGTACGAGGTGTACGGAGTGGAGCCGTGTGTATGAGGTGAGCGGAGCCGTGTGTGTACGAGGTGTACGGAGCGGAGCCGTATGTGTACGAGGTGTACGGAGCGGAGCCGTGTGTGTACGAGGTGTATGGAGCGGAGCCGTGTGTGTACGAGGTGTACCGAATGGAGCCGTGTGTACGAGGTGTACGGAACGGAGCCGTGTGTGTACAAGGAGTACGGAGCGGAGCCGTGTGTGTACGAGGTGTACGGAGCGGAGCCGTGTGTGTACGAGGTGTACGGAGCGGAGCCGTGTGTACGAGGTGTACGGAGCGGAGCCGTGTGTACGAGGTGTACGGAGCGGAGCCGTGTGTGTGCGAGGTGTACGGAGCGGAGCCGTGTGTGTGCGAGGTGTACGGAGCGGAGCCGTGTGTGTGCGAGGTGTACGGAGCGGAGCCGTGTGTGTGCGAGGTGTACGGAGAGGAGCCGTGTGTGTGCGAGGTGTACGGAGCGGAGCCGTGTGTGTGCGAGGTGTACGGAGCGGAGCCGTGTGTGTGCGAGGTGTACGGAGAGGAGCCGTGTGTGTGCGAGGTGTACGGAGCGGAGCCGTGTGTGTGCGAGGTGAGCGGAGCCGTGTGTGTGCGAGGTGAGCGGAGCCGCGCGTGTACGAGGTGCACGGAGCGGAGCTGCGCATGTACGAGGTGCACGGAGCGGAGCCGCGCGTGTACGAGGTGCACGGAGCGGAGTCGCGCGTGTACGAGGTGGATGTGGTAGGGCTGTAGTGTGTGCGAGGTGTGCGGAGCCTTGTGTGAACGAGTTGGATGTAGCAGAGCCATGTCTGTACGAGTTGGATGGAGCGGAGCCGTGTGTCTGTACGAGGTGCATGGAGACGAGGTGCACGGAGTGGAGCCGCTCGTGTACGAGGTGCACGGTGCGGAGCCGCTCGTGTACGAGGTGCACGGAGCGGAGCCGCCCGTGTATGAGGTGGATGTAGCAGTGCTGTAGTGTGTATGAGGTGTACGGAGCGGGGCCTTGTGTGTACGAGTTGGATGTAGCAGAACCGTGTCTGTACGAGTGAATAGAGCAGAGCCATGTGTCTGTACAAGGTGCACGGAGCCGAGCCCCGCGTGTACGAGGTAGATGTAGCAGTGCTGTGTGTGTACGAAATGGAGCCCTGTGTGTGTGAAGTGTACGGAGCTGAGCTGCTCAGCTCCATACACACAGGGCTCCGTGCTTGAGCCGTGTGTGTACAGAGTGGATTAGAGCCGTGTGTGTATGGAGTGGAGCCTTGTGTGTATGTAGCGGAGCCGCGTGTGTACGAGGTGTACGGAGCAGAACCGCATGTGTACGAGGTGTATGCTGCAAAGCCGCATGTGTACAAGGTTTACGGAGTGGAGTCGTGTGTGTACAAGGTGTACAAAGCGTGGCTGCGTGTGTACAAGGTGTATGGAGTGGAGCCTTGTGTATACTGAGTGGAGCCTTGTGTGTGCGAGGTGGACGGAGCGGAGCCGTGTGTTTACGAGGCATACAAAGCGGAACCGTGTGTATGAGGTGTGCAGAGCCCTGCGTGTACAAGGTGTATGGTGGGGAGCATTCATACCTCCCAACCGTCCTGAATTCAGTGGGACACTCCCGATTTTGAGAGTCTGCCCCGCTGTCCCAGCCGGGAGCTTTTCCCGTGGACGCAGGAGTACATGCCGGAGCCCCGAAGAGCACTTTAAAACTCGCACGTGATGTTCCACCAGAAGTGACGTGCTGAAAGATGACCGGAAATGAGTTAATTTTGGGAGGAGATTGTGGCAGAACTATGGAGACACTTCAGGGAATGCTTCAGATCTATCACCGTGTCCTCCTCCGACAGCGCGGACAGCGGGATCGCCTTGGAATCGGGGATGTCGGCCATGTGAGCGGATCATGATATGTCCTGCACCGGGAGGCTCAGGTGGGCACTACAATGGGAGCCGGGCTGCTATAGTATCTTTATAGAATCTTTATTTCTTTCTCTGTTTCTTTCTCTCTGTTCTTTCTTTCTTTCTCTCTGTTCTTTCTTTCCCATCTTTCTTTCTTTCTCTCTGTTCTTTTTCTTTCTTTCTCTGTGTTCTTTCTTTCCCCTCTTTCTTTCTATCTCTGTTCTTTCTTTCCCCTCTTTCTTTCTATCTCTGTTCTTTCTTTCTCTCTGTTCTTTCTTTCCCCTCTTTCTTTCTGTTCTTTCTCTCTCTCTGTTCTTTCTTTCTCTTTCTTTCTCTCCCATCTTTCTTTCTCTCTATCTCTCTGTTCTTTCTCTTATTGTTCTTTCTTTCCCTTCTTTCTCTCTCTTCCTCTGTTGTTTCTTTCTTTTTCTCTATCTCTCTGTTCTTTCATTCCCCTCTTTCTTTCTTTTTCTCTCTCTCTGTTCTTTCCCTTCTTTCTTTCTTTCTTTCTCTCAGTTCTTTTTTCTTTCTCTCTCTGTTCTTTCTTTCCCCTCTTTCTTTCTTTCTTTCTTGCTTTCTCTCTCTCTCTCTCTGTTCTTTCTTTCTTTCCCCTCTTTCTATCTTTCTCTCTCTGTTCTTTCTTTCCCCTTTCTTTCTTTCTCTCTCTATTCTTTCTGTCCCCTCTTTCTTTCTCTCTCTATTCTTTCTTTCTTTTTCTATCTGTTCTTTCATTCCCCCTCTGTCTTTCTTTCTTTCCCCTCTTTCTCTCTCCCTCTCTGTTCTTTTTTCTCTCTCTGTTCTTTCTTTCCTCTCTTTCTTTCTTTCTTTGTTCTTTCTTTCCCCTCTGTCTTTCTTTTTCTCTGTGTTCTTTCTTTCCCCTCTTTCTTTCTCTCTCCCTCTGTTCTTTCTTTCCCCTCTTTCTTTCTCTCTCCCTCTCTGTTCTTTCTTCCCCCTCTTCTTTTTTTCTCTCTTCTTTTTTTCTGTCCCCACTTTCTTTCTCTGTTCTTTCTTTCTGTTCTTTCTTTCTCTCTCTGTTCTTTCTTTCCCATGTTTCTTTCTTTCTCTCTCTGTTCTTTCTTTCCCCTCTTTCTTTCTCCGTCTCTGTTCTTTCCCCTCTTTGTTTGTTTTTCTCTCTGTTCCTTCTCTTCCCTTTCTTTGTTTATTTCTTTTTCTCTCTACTTTCTCTCTGTTCTTTGTTGCTTTCCCCTCTTTCTTTCTTTATCTCCTTTCTTTCTGTTTTTTTTCTCTCTCTGTTCTTTCTTTTACTCAGTACCAGTGTGCCCACAGTAACAGTCAGTGTGATCACCAGTGCTAAATTGGTGTGGTCAGGACGTGGACGTGGGTGTGACTAGTTGTGAAATGGGTGTGTGTAAAATATTAATATTTCAATAATAAAATATAGATCATTGAACATATACATTATGAAGTCTAATTAGCAAGCAGAGACTCTGGTTAGTGAATGAATGAGTTAATTCTGAGGACGTTGGCAGAGACATCTGTTCCCTGGTCGTCATAATTGTAAGCCTGTTGTCAGAACTGTCAATTTGTTACTATTTGGAGGTAGTAAATGGTTCCAAAGGTCATAGGCCATAGGCTTAAGTTTTTCAAAATAAGGTATCATATAAACAACTAATGCATATTCCATAAGTTTAGTAGTTCTTCTAGTGGTGTTCTAATATGGTAAAAGAACGAACTTAGCGGCAAATCACCATTTGTGGTTATAAGACAGGAGAAAATAGAAACCAATGTAAGTCTATGGATCGGAATAGAATATAAACCGGTCCGATTCCTGTTCAGGCAGATCTCTCATTCCTTGAGAATCTCCAACACGGATCACATCATGCCTCAAGACCATATGTAAGAAACATTGAATGTTTGTTTTATTTCCTACTTCTTTTTGTGTGCTATGAACTTACTTTTCTTCATTTTTGTAATCACTTTTTCTGAATGAACATTAAATAAGTTTTGTTTTATCCATACAAGTCAATATTCTACTTTTTATCCTCACCGTGCTCTTACTTAAAGAAGTGAGAAAGGTTTTTTTTTTAACAGTGTGGTCGGGGCGTGGCCTAAAATTTGCCGCGGCATTCTTATATAGAGCCTTAAACTTATTGAGCAGCATTTGCATTTGAGAATTTAACTTGACATGTTCAGTTTCACGCAATCGTGCATTTTTCTCCTCCAACATGCTGGAATCACCAGATGGGGCACTTTTCTGCATCCTTTGCAACAAATTCATATTTTTTCCTTTCTTCTCATTCAAAATTTCAGTACGCCCAGCTAGTTCATCCATTCCTTGTACAGGCTCACTTTGCATAAGACGCAGAGCTCTTACTTCTTTCTTCAGGAGATCCACATCTTCTAACGAGTCAAGGTTCTTCATCTTTTCTGCTTTCACCTCCTCGTGTAGTTGCTGCATTTGCTCTCGCAATGAAGAGATTCCCTGTATCCTTTCTTTTACTTCATTGACCTTCTCAAGAAGCTGCTCATGCTCCTTCATTACAGTTTGGAGATTTTTCTGAGAAGTAATCAATTCATCTTGTACCTGTGCAACCACTTTTTCTTGATCTTGCAAGGTACTATATACACTTTCCCTTTCACTTCGTGCTCTCTGGAGCAACTGCTGGAACCGCTCACGTTCCCGGCGAAGAGATGCCACATCCAGTTCACACTGCTGCAGCTGCTCGCGTAATGCAACATTATCAGTCTTCATTTCTTTGGTGGAGACCTCAGGGAGACACATCTTCTCCTGTAGCTGTTGGACGTCTTTAACGTCTTCGGCCCCTTCTTCCGGCTCTTCTGGTAGAACATGCTTAGAAGCCCTACTGTTAGTCTTACATTCTACCTCTTCAGTCTCACTCCTGCCACTGCTATCATAAGCAGATACCGACTGGGTGTCATTTTTAGCCAAAGCTTTCACTTCTACCAGCTGTTCAGTCACCTCATTATGGTATCCAATATCTCCATTTATTCCAGCTTTCAAGTTCTCCTTGATAGCTGCATCTGTATACTCAGAACCCGCTTGACTCTTCTCTTCCACCACGTTCTCCATCCCATCTGAGCTCCCGTGTGTTTGCAGCGGCAACGGAGTGATACATCGCTTTTCCCATTCGTTGGGACGAGGCTCAGATGTAGACTCCATGAAAGTGCACTTGAGCTCACCAATGCCAGCCGGATGTCTCAAAATCTCATCTTGTGATTTATCCAGATCCTTTGTGTCGCTCGGAAACACTGCTGGAGCTCCGGGCACCGAACTTCCAGCCTGAGCTTCGCTAGTTGCAGCTACTGATCCGGACAGTAAACCGTCCACGCTGCTGTCTCCGGCAGAAACAGATTCCTGGGCAGAGTCAGTCCCCACACCTTCACTTGAGACCTCAGCTTCTGATGCGGCATCTGGTTTGGTGTCTACCACTTCCATGGCTTTTTCCACCTCTGCAGCATTACCTTCAGAGTCCTTGGCATGATGCAGATCCATACCATACATTGATAACTTCTCATTCTCAACAGCATCTACTTGTGCTGTGTTCAGTTTCAGAGTCCTGCCTTTAAAGCTCAGCTCTCCTCCTTTCACCTTGGTCTTCGCCAGGGAATCTGCCAACTGTAAACTATCTTCAGATGCCATCTTCTGTCCGGCTGTAAGGTCAGCATCAGCTTTCTTCTCAGGACCCTCAACCTCCTCTGCTACCATGCCTTCCTCATTTGCACTGTTTGCTTGATCGTCATCAGATGATTCACTATCACTACCACTATCCCTGTCCGACCCCTTTTTCTCAGCCACATCCTGCTCACTTTCAGGGTTATACAATTCATTCTCATTCATATCCTGCTCACTTTCAGGGTTATACAATTCATCATCTTGACCTGGAACCTCAGTTAACATGTCATCCAAAACATTAACTTCACCATCTTTTCCCTGGTTTCCCTCAGGTGGTCCATCAAGTACATGACTATGTGACAACCCCAGCACTATACTTCTATATAGCTCAGGTACTAGGAGCTGACTCACGACCTTTCCCTGGACTTCAGTGTCCCTATACAACAGGTTATTGTTCATGGCAGCATGAGGAAACCTCTCCTCAGAGCCAGGCTCTTGGGGAACCTCATTTAGAAAAATTATATTTTCCTGTGCCGTTTTAAGAGTGAGGTCTCGCAACTGCTCACTCCCAAAATTGTCCCCGGACACAGGCAGGTCAGGGACACTCGGTTCCCGAGAACCACCATCCTCGTCTCCCAACATCACCTGCAAAGGAACTCCATCTTTATCACGGTCATCATCATTATCAGTATCACTATCATGATTATGATCAGTATCATCATCACTATCATCATCATCATTATCAATATCATCATCATTATTATGATCAGTATTATCATCATTATCATCATCATCATTATCACTATCCTGATCATCACATAAGTTCAACGGCCCACTAGCATTGTGTTCCGCCCCTCGGGACTGCGCACCCTCAGTAGGAGCTTCATCACACTGTCCAACAGAATCATTTTTCCCCCAGAGATCCTTAGACCGAGGAAAGTCATTACCCAATATGACGGGGTGCACCAGGTTCTTCACTACCCCCACTTCACATGAAACCTCCCCGAGTTTGGGGACCAAGTCCACGGCAACGGCAGTCTCTGGTAGACTTTGGTGTCTCCAGGGATGCACACCACACTCAGGTGTTTATCAGGGATGAAGTCCCTATCAATCAGGCTGTCACGTACGAGAGTCACTTGACTCCCTGAGTCCAGGAGGTCCTGTGCTGGGCAGCCATTTATAACCACCGGGGACACCTGTGGTCCAGTCTCTTCGGCTGAGGTGGCCACACACACAGGTTCTGCGCAGAGAGAGAGGGACCTGCCAACATCACAGTACATAGGCTCCCCCTCTAGTGGACAGTTGGCTGCAATTTCACGACATCTCCAACACTGTCCATCACACTTTTCCACCCATATGTCCCCTCGGGCCTGAACCCGCCTATCAGCATACCCCCTGTCCCCAACAGCTGGAACGCTCTTACTTGGAGAGTTCGGCGTCCGGGAACTCTGAAGTGACGACCGCTCAGACGGCTGGTCACGGAGGCAGTCTTTGGTAGCGAAGGCCCTCTCCATCAGGCTGACCAGACGAGTGGCGTCCTGGAGTTCTCCTTGTCCGACCTCTGGCTGTACCTCAGGAGGACATGCTCGGGTGTAGCGGTCCACTATCACCTTCTTGACCCTATGATCAGGTTTGCTGACGGCAGACTCCCGCTCCTTCTTTGGTACTTGGTCGTAGGGGTCCATCATCATCTCTTCGACCATGCCGACATGTCTGCCGACGTCAGGCTCCCGCCACTTCTTTACTGTAGGCAACGCAGGTGCCTTTACAACATTACTCTGGGACGAGGCGCTGAGATCCTTTTTTAGTGCTGCAATCTGCTCAAAATATAACCGGTTAGTCTCCTGCTGGGTCTGTAGGTATTGCTGCTGCATGCTCTGCTGGCCCTGGAGCAGGTACTTAACGAACTCCTCCATACTGCCGGACTTATCTATCTCAACAACGGCAGTCTTATGTTGCACATTAACTTGCGCCATTTGTTTAATCAGCGCCTCCAGGCTGTCATCCATGCTGTCAGACTTCTCTGTCTCAACAACGGCAGTCTTCACTCAAGACATACACACTCCACAGTCTTTTCCACAGAAAGTTCAGCTTTGCTGTGCATACACTTTTTTTTTTTTTCTTTGCCAAGTCTATTAGGGCTACTGTCTCTTTAAGACTGCTCCAACAGACGTTTCTTTTGCTGTCAAACTTTTTTTTTTTTCTCTGCTGCTTGCTTCAGCCACTGTGCTGCCCCAGCATTCTAGCATCAATTGTAAGCTTTTCAGGGGATATAGCTCTGGGATCGCCGTCCTGGTAGACGGAGTGGCACAAAACATTTCATTCACAGACAGCAGTTCTGGTATAAACTGGCCGCAACCAGCTTTATTAAAGTCCACAGCAAACAGAACGTGATCAAAAACAACTCATAAACAGAAATCCTAAGCCTCTCCGGCTACTTACTACAAATAGATAGATTCCCTCACTATCAGGGACCAGACTCTAACAGCCTGATCCAAAACAACACATTATATTCAGCAGTTACCAGCATGGAGTTTTCCCAGAGACTCCTCTTGTGCCTGGAGGCATATCCAGCATCCAGACTGAGAGAGCTCCCCTCCCGGAGACTCTTCCTGTGTCTGGACTCCTATCCAGACTGAACGAGCTCTCTGTCTGTGTTTCCAGACATCTACTTCTGGCTTCCTAATTATCACCTGAGTGGCTTCAGGTTTGAACAGCAAGCGTGTACTGAATGGTAGGTGAAGTGACCTATCTCCACCACTAGTTTTACAAAGCCATACATTTCCTTTATACCAGTCAGCACAGTACCTAGGTGAAATGTACACCCCATTCGACACATATCCCTTCACTGTCTCACAGGTGGTTGAGGCTGCATTATATTCTATGGGGCTGTATTATAATCTGAGGGGGGTTGCATCATACACTACGAGGGGGCTACATTATTTTTATGGAGGTGGGCTGTATTATATTCTATGGGGGCTACATTATATTTTATGGGACGGCTGTATTACATTCTATGAGAGGGGTTGTATAATATTCTATGAGGGGACTACATTGTATTCTATGGGGGGCTGCATTATAATGTAAGGGTTGGCTTCTTTATACTCTATGAAGGGGTTACATTGTATTCTATGGGGACTGCATTATACTCTGAGGGGGCTACATTATATTCTGTGGGGGACTGCATTATAATATATGGGGAGGCTGCATTATAATATATGGAGGGGCTACATTATACTGTATAAGGGGGTTGTATTATATGTATTATGAGGGGCTACATTATATTCTATGGGGGGCTGCATTATTGTTATGATTTGGTAGCTGAGGAGAGCAGGCAAAAAGGAAACACACCAGAGCAGTTGGAAACTATGAGATTGCAGTACCCTGACTAACCACCACAACTAGAGGCAGCCGTGGAGCGTTCCTACGTTGGTCCTAGACGCCTCGTCACAGCCTGAGAAACTAACTACACCTAAGATAGAAAGAGGAAAGCTATCTGCCCCGGAGCAGATCCCCAAAGAACATAGAAAGCCCCCAAACATGTAATGGCGGTTAGACAAGAAGAAATACTGACACAGACAGAAAATAGTATGAGCAAACGTTGGGGCCCAAACTTACTAAATAGAAAAGGATAGGAAGGGCACTTACTGCAATCCCAAAAAACCCTGAAAAGCACCAACTCTACTAATTTCAAAAACACCTGAGATCACACGACCTCTACCACCTAAATTAGTTCTCTGGTGTAACCAAAAACAAAACAGCAGCCACTGAAAAAACTGGAAAAAGCAAATGTACAAACATCAGTGGCTGAACTGAACTGAGAGGGCAAAAGCCCCCAGAGGGGACCCTGAAGGCCCCCACAGAAGTGCAGGACAAAATGCAAAAATAAAGCACAAAAACCAAAAGAAGAAAATGTCTTATCTGTTAGCAGGAGATTCAGACACGACACAGCAGGCTAACAAGGAAACAGGAATCAAGGATTGAGACCAGAACAATTGATCACCGGCAAACCTGATGGGAAGGCGACTCCCTTATATAAGACCAGTCAGTAACACCTGATTCCCAATCCTCACAATCTTCACTGGACAGTCCAGTACCGTTTGTAACCACCAGAGGGAGCTTCTGCTCAGAACTCATTTCCAGCCTATTCACAACAGTACCCCCCCCTTGAGGAGGGGTCACCGAACCCTCATTTGAGCAACCAGGTCGGTCAGGATGAGTTCTATGATACGCACGGATGAGTCTCCTAGCATGGATGTCCGAAGCAAACACCCAAGAATTGTCTTCCTGACCATAACCTCTCCATTTAACCAAATACTGGAGTTTCCATCTAGAAAAACGAGAATTCAATATTTTCTCAACCACATACTCCAGATTGCCCTCAACCAAAACAGGGTCAGGAGGCACAGTAGTAGGAACCACTGGCTCAACAAACCTCTTCAACAAGGACTTGTGGAACACGTTATGGATCTTAAATGTCCCTGGAAGAAGCAAACGAAAAGAAACAGGATTAAGAATCTCCATGATCCTATAAGGTCCAATGAACCTAGGCTTAAATTTAGGAGATGCCACTCTCATAGGAATATTTCTTGAGGACAACCAGACCAAGTCCCCCACTTTAAACCGAGGACCATCAGTCCTATGCCGGTTAGCAAACCGCTGGGCCCTCTCCTGAGAGAGGGACAACCTCTCCACTACCTGGTCCCAAATCTGCTGCATACGCTCCACAACAGAGTCAACACCTGGACAGACAGAAGCCTCCGTCTGTCCTAAAGAAAATAGAGGATGAAACCCAGAATTACAGAAAAATGGAGACATCAAAGTGGCAGAGCTAGCCCTATTATTAAGAGCAAACTCAGCCAAAGGCAAAAAAGAGACCCAGTCATCCTGATCAGCAGACACAAAGCATCTCAGATAAGTCTCCAATGTCTGGTTTGTTCTCTCAGTTTGACCATTGGTCTGAGGATGAAACGCCGAGGAGAAAGACAATTGAACACCAATTTTAGAACAAAAGGTCCTCCAAAATCTGGAAACAAACTGGACTCCTCTGTCAGACACAATGTTCTCAGGAATGCCGTGTAAACGAACCACGTGCTGAAGGAACAAAGGCACCAATTCAGAGGAGGAAGGCAACTTAGGTAATGGCACAAGATGTATCATCTTGGAAAACCTATCGCAAATCACCCAGATGACGGTCATTCTCTGAGAAACAGGGAGGTCAGAAATGAAATCCATAGAGATATGGGTCCATGGTCTCTTGGGCACAGGTAATGGCATCAACAAACCACTAGAACGAGAGCAAGGCTTGGAGCGAGAGCAAGTCCCGCAGGACTGCACAAATTCCCTGACATCACGAGACAAGGTAGACCACCAAAAGGACCGACTAACCAAGTCTCTGGTACCAAAAATTCCGGGATGACCGGCCAACGTGGAACAATGAATCTCAGACATTACACTCTTTTTCCACTGGTCCGGGACAAACAATTTCCCAACAGGGCAGCGCTCGGGCTTATCCTCCTGACACCCCTCCAGAGCCAGTCTCAAATTGGGCGAGATGGCGGAAAGAACTACACCCTCTTTCAAAATAACAGAAGGATCAGATAACTCAGGAGAGTCCGCAAGGAAACTCCTCGAGAGGGCATCCGCCTTAACATTTTTAGTGCCAGGAAGAAATGAAACCACAAAATTAAAACGTGTGAAAAACAAGGCCCACCTGGCCTGTCTAGGATTAAGTCGCTTGGCAGATTCCAGATAAACTAGATTCTTATGGTCCGTAAGGACCACCACCTGATGTTTGGCTCCCTCCAGCCAATGTCTCCACTCTTCAAAAGCCCACTTCATGGCTAATAACTCCCGATTACCCACGTCATAATTACGTTCAGTGGGAGAAAATTTTCGAGAGAAAAAGGCACAAGGGTTACTTTTAGAGGTCTCTGGATCTCTTTGGGACAAAACGGCACCTGCCCCAATTTCAGAGGCATCAACCTCCACCTGAAATGGTAGAGAAACATCAGGCTGCCGTAGAACAGGAGCAGAAGTGAATCTCTGCTTAAGTTCCTGAAATGCAGAGACTGCCTCAGGAGGCCAATTCACCACATCAGAACCCTTCTTGGTCAAATCAGTTAATGGTTTAACAATAACAGAGAAATTACCAATAAATTTACGATAAAAATTGGCAAAACCCAAGAATCTTTGAAGAGCCTTTAATGAAGTAGGCTGGACCCAATCACAGATGGCCTGAACCTTGACCGGGTCCATTTCAATAACAGATGGGGACAAAATGAATCCCAGAAATGAGATCCTCTGAACGCCAAAAAGACACTTTGATCCCTTCACATACAGAGCATTCTCTCTCAAAATCTGGAACACAGTCCGAACATGTTTTACATGAGAGTCCCAGTCATTGGAAAAAATCAAGATATCATCCAAATAAACAATCAGAAATTTATCCACAAAATCCCTGAAAATGTCATTCATGAAGGACTGGAAGACAGAAGGAGCATTAGTGAGCCCAAAGGGCATCACAAGGTACTCAAAATGCCCTTCAGGGGTATTAAATGCCGTCTTCCATTCATCCCCGTGCTTAATGCGAATAAGGTTATATGCCCCCCTGAGGTCAAGCTTGGTAAACCAAGTAGCGTTTTTCACCCTGGAAAACAGATCAGAGATCAAGGGTAAAGGATATTGATATTTCACAGTAATATTGTTCAAGAGATGATAATCAATACACGGCCTTAATGAACCATCCTTTTTGGCCACAAAGAAAAAAACGGCACCTAAGGGTGAAGAGGATGGTCTGATATGACCCTTCTCCAATGACTCCTTGATATAAGACCGCATAGCGTCATGTTCAGGTACAGACAAGTTAAAAAGGCGACCTTTAGGGAATTTACTACCAGGCACTAATTCAATAGCGCAGTCATAGCTCCTATGGGGAGGTAAGGATGCAGATTTACTTTCGCTAAACACATCAGAAAAATCAATCAAAAAGTCAGGAACATCCTGAGCCTGGGGGGAGGCAGAAAAAACAGGAGTGTTGGTATTAACACATTGGCAGCCCCAACTGGTAACAGACACAGATTTCAAATCCAAAACAGGATTATGAGACTGTAACCAAGGGAAACCCAGTACGATAATGTCATGCAGATTATACAGAACCAAAAATTTGCAACTCTCCTGATGATCAGGTTCTACCCTCATTATCACCTGAGTAGAGAACTGAGGTTTATTCTCAGCCAAAGGGGTAGAATCGATCCCCAGTAGGGGAATAGACTTCCGTAGGGGTATCAAGGGAAACCCACAACGTTTAGCAAAATCAAAATCCATCAGGTTAATAGCTGCTCCAGAATCAACAAAAGCCTGAGCAGAAAATGAGGACAGAGAGCATATCAGGGTCACAGTTAATAAAAACTTAGTCTGAACACTACCCAAGACAACTGAGCGTGCAAAACGTCTTCCCCGTTTAGGGCAGACTGAAATAGCATGAGAGGCATCACCACAGTAGAAACATAACACATTGCGCTTTCGAAATTCTTGACGCTGTGCCCCAGAAACCACTCTATCACACTGCATGGATTCAGAAGCAGGTTCACAAGGCAACATTATTCCACGCATACCTTTCCGCTCACGCAAACGTCTGTCAATTTGAATCGCTAATGACATAGAATCATTGAGACCAGAGGGAACAGGGAATCCCACCATAACATCCTTTACATTATCTGACAGTCCCTTCCGAAAAAGAGCTGCCAAAGCGTCGTCATTCCATTTGGTCAGGACTGCCCACCTACGGAATCTCTTGACAGTATAACTCAGCGTCCTCAAGCCCCTGACTTAATGCCAACAAAGTTTTTTCAGCTTGATCAGTGACATTAGGCTCATCGTACAATAACCCCAAAGCCTGAAAAAACGCATCAACATCACTCAAAACAGGATCCCCAGGTGTCAGGGAAAAAGCCCAATCCTGAGGGTCGCCGCGCAGGAGAGAGATGACAATTTGAACCTGCTGTGCTGCGTTCCCTGAGGACTTCGATTTTAAGGCAAAAAACAATTTACAGTTATTTTTGAAATTCAGAAATTTAGCTCGATCCCCTAAAAACAAATCTGGCATGGGAATCCTAGGTTCCACAACAGGCAACCTAGCAAGATAGGTAGCAATACTCCGAACTTCAGTGGCAAGCTGATCCACACGGCCAGACAACTGTGCAAACTCCATTGAGAGAGAAAAAAATCCTCCTCAGCACCCAGAGATACAGAGGGAAAAAAAAATGCAACAAACAGAAAAAAAAAAAAAAATCTCTGACAACTCTGACAACTTTTTTTTTTTCTTTCCACAATATTTTTCCCTTCTGTGAGTACCATATAATTTTCAGTTTTGGCCGGTGATACTGTTATGATTTGGTAGCTGAGGAGAGCAGGCAAAAAGGAAATACACCAGAGCAGTTGGAAACTATGAGATTGCAGTACCCTGACTAACCACCACAACTAGAGGCAGCCGTGGAGCGTTCCTACGTTGGTCCTAGACGCCTCGTCACAGCCTGAGAAACTAACTACACCTAAAGATAGAAAGAGGAAAGCTATCTGCCCCAGAGCAGATCCCCAAAGAACATAGAAAGCCCCCAAACATGTAATGGCGGTTAGACAAGAAGAAATACTGACACAGACAGAAAATAGTATGAGCAAACGTTGGGGCCCAAACTTACTAAATAGAAAAGGATAGGAAGGGCACTTACTGCAATCCCAAAAAACCCTGAAAAGCACCAACTCTACTAATTTCAAAAACACCTGAGATCACACGACCTCTACCACCTAAATTAGTTCTCTGGTGTAACCAAAAACAAAACAGCAGCCACTGAAAAAACTGGAAAAAGCAAATGTACAAACATCAGTGGCTGAACTGAACTGAGAGGGCAAAAGCCCCCAGAGGGGACCCTGAAGGCCCCCACAGAAGTGCAGGACAAAATGCAAAAATAAAGCACAAAAACCAAAAGAAGAAAATGTCTTATCTGTTAGCAGGAGATTCAGACACGACACAGCAGGCTAACAAGGAAACAGGAATCAAGGATTGAGACCAGAACAATTGATCACCGGCAACCCTGATGGGAAGGCTACTCCCTTATATAAGACCAGTCAGTAACACCTGATTCCCAATCCTCACAATCTTCACTGGACAGTCCAGTAACCGTTTGTAACCACCAGAGGGAGCTTCTGCTCAGAACTCATTTCCAGCCTATTCACAACACATTATACTTTGAGGGGGCTGCATTATATTCTATGGTGGGGCTGCATTATTTTGTATGGCAGGGCAGCATTATATCCTGATGGGGCTACATTATACACTGTGAGGTGGATGCATTATGCTCTATTATACTGTATTAAGGACTATGGGGAATACATTATACTATATGAAGAACTATGGGGTGCATTATACTATGAGAAGTGAATTGTACTACATGGAGGACTATGGGGGTGCATTATACTATATGGAGCACTATGAGGAGTGTATTATACTATATGGAGGACAGAGGAGTGTATTATACTATATGGAAGACTATGAGGAGTATATAATACTATATGGGAGACTATGAGGAGTGTATTAAAGTTTATGGAGGACTGAGTAGTGTATTATACTATATGGAGGACTGAGAGCATTTTAATATATTTAGGACTATGAGGAGTGTATTATACTATATGGGGGGGCTGAGGAGAGTATTATACTATATGGAGGACTGAGGAGTGTATTATACTATATGGATGACTGGACTGAGGAGTCTATTATACTATATGGAGGACTGAGGAGTGCATTTTACTAAAAGCAGGACTATAGGGAGTGTATTATACTATATGGAGTACTATAAGGAGTGTTTTATACTATATGGAGGACTATGGGACACATTATATTATATTGAGGACTATGAGGTGTGCAGTATACAATATGGAGGACTGTGGTGCACATTATACTATATGGAGGACTATGGGGTGTATTATACTAAACAAGCAATATGCTGCATATTCATCGAGTGATTGGATTGCTTTATGCCGGAACAAAAATCCTTGTTCTCTGCAGCACATCGCCCGGTGTAAGCTGCAGATGTGCTGCTGATAACGTGACACTGTATGGGGACAGATTGATCTAATAGTGATTGTTCTGTCCCCATCATTGTTAATCAGCCGGTGTAAAGAGGCCGGGAAACAAGAGCTGAATGACTTCAATATTGTGGATCACACTCGTTTAGAAGCCTGAACTCAGCGCACGTAAACACAACAAAAATACTTCTGTGTGATAGTGCAATATGTGAGCATTTGGGGCCCCATTTTAAACTTTTGCCTAGGGTCCCACTTTGCTTAAAACCGGCCATGACCACCCCTTTCCTATCCAGGTTCCCTTTCCTATCCAGGCTCATGTTATTGGTGTGACACCTAATAGTGGTTGGGACATACCCCTGATGGGTTATTGGTCTTAACCGAACGACCTGGGGCTAATGCCAATCAGAGGTCACAGGGAGTGAGTATACCCCATGTGCGCAACTGCATCAGTGACGCCCCCAGGTGGTGTGTCACGTGTGGGATCCAGGAAATAGAGTCACACGCCATCCCAGGTAACTCCGCCGGTGGGCACCTCCGATTGGACGGCGAGGGGGAGTGACCGCAGACAACGCTGGATGGACGCGTCACCATGGAGACCGGACGGGCCCACACCACGAGAGCGTTCAGCATCCCAAGAGAAGCAGGAGGTTCAGGATGAAAACCTGTTGGTAAGACCAAGATGAATTATGCTGCCGGTGTAAAGAGGCCGGAAAACAAGAGCTGAATGACTTCAATATTGTCGATCACACTCGTTTAGAAGCCTGAACTCAGCGCACATAAACACAACAGAAATGCTTCTGTGTGATAGTGCAATGTGAGAATTTGGGGCCCCATTTTAAACTTTTCCCTAGAGCCCCACTTTGCTTACAACCGGCCATGACCACCCCTTTCCTATCCAGGTTCCCTTTCCTATCCAGGCTCATGTTATTGGTGTGACACCTAATAGTGGTTGGGACAAACCCATGATGGCTTATTGGTGTAAACCGAACGACCTGGGGCAAATGCCAATCAGAGGTCTGAGGCCTATGACTGCCCGACACCAAATTAAAATTTCACTTTTTCGGGGTATTGTAATGGGGAATGCATCACTCACTATAACACTGCCGACTTCTCCGCCAGTTAGCTCTACCTGCTGCCTTTGCATTAGGGCCTTGATCTCCTTTTTGCAGGACCCGTTGTTCACTGGAACCAGCAGTTTCGGCTACCTGTTGCAACAAAACAATAACCTCGGCAAGACAATTTTCTATCACATTAGTACCTAAGGTCATCATTGGGTTACATTCTCGTCGATCAATGTCTACAATTATCATACCTTGGGCTTTTAATTCTACTCGCCCCACCTTAATGGTCACTTCCTTATACCCTTCTGTGGCAAAGGCTGACCATTGCTGGCGACTAATGTCAGCTCATCATCTGGGCCGCGAGTAAAATCAGAGTCAGCCCAATACCGTTTTTAGAGAACATATGGCATAGTCGTCACATGAGAGCCGGTGTCCAGCAAAGCGTTCATTGGGATGCCATCAATCACAACTGGGAGGACCGGTCACCCTCCGACGTATTTGGCTCACCAGTTCTGTGGGCCTGGTCGTCTTACTCCTGGGGGTTGGCCCTCTGCCCCAGAGGTCGCCCATTTAAATGACAGAACCTTGCAATGTGTCTGTTATGATCTGCTACAAGCACTAAGGAAAGACGGGAACTCTGTCCCTACAATAGAACTGAGCTGGATCCCTACGATGTAACGGGGAACCTGATCCTGCGACCAGACCTGCTAAAGTCCTCAACTAGTCTGAACGAAGACCTATAGTTGCGAGGGAGGAATCCCTACAAGATCTAGGGACTGGGTGAAAAGGTGGACACCTCCTAACAGAAAGTGTAGCAGGGAAAATAAAACAGAAAACAAATTACTAAGAGATCCTAAGATCAAGCAAAACTGACAGAGTAAGGCACCTAAGCACCCGGCTAGCTTAAGAGTAGGTAATACAATGAAGTCCAGCAAAGCCAGAAGGGCGGAGCCAGACTAAATAGGGTAAAAAGGTCATGTGACCAGCAAACTGAAACAAAACCTAACAAGAGGGTTGTAACAGTACCCTCCCTTCTAAGAGGATCCTCCGGATCTCCTATGACTTAGGCTTATCCGGAAACCTCTTGTGAAACGCTCTGACAAGTCTAGATGCAGAAACATCATCCGCCCTCACCCATGAGTTATCCTCGGGTCCATAACCCTTCCATGCGACGAGGTACTGCAAACCCCCTCTATACCGTCTAGAATTTAGGATGCGGGAAATCTCATATTGCCAGTCCTCCACCACCAGGGGAACAGTGGCCGAGACATCTCCATCTGAGACCTCAGCTTTTTTCAAGAGAGAAACATGAAACACCGGATTAATCTTCCAGGAGGTAGGAAGCTCCAACTTAACAGCAGATTGGTTAATAACCTGAAGCACCTTAAAGGGCCCTACAAACTTGGGACCCAATTTCTTAGACGGAATCCTCAAGCGCAGATTCTTAGAGGACAACCAAACCATGTCACCAATAGCAAACAAAACCTCTTGTCGCTTTCTATCAAAATACACTTTGGATCTTTTTTAGCCTCCTGAAGATTATCACGCACATCAGTCCAAACTCTCTCCAAAACACCAGAAAAATTCTCCTCTTCAGGTACAGCCGATCCCAACTTGGAAAATGACCCAAATGACGGATGTCTCCCAGTACAACAAAAAAAGGGCGAACAACCAGCAGAAGCGGATGTATGGTTGTTAAGAGCAAACTCAGCAAGTGGCAGAAACTCAGACCACCCCTCTTGATTGTCTGCCACAAAACATCGCAAGAACTGCTCAACATCCTGGTTTTTCCTTTCTGTCTGGCCATTAGACTCAGGATGATATCCGGATGAAAACGACAAATGAACTCCCAACCTGTCACAAAAGGCGCGCCAAAAACGAGCCACGAACTGAGGTCCCCTATCAGAAACAATGTCAGTAGGAACGCCATGTAGTCTGACAATTTCCTTGACAAAGGCCTTAGAGAGAGTCTTAGCGCAGGGCAGTTTGATGAAAGGAACCAAGTGACACATCTTGCTAAAACGGTCCACTACCACCCAGATGACAGTGAAACCCTCAGAGGGGTGAAGGTCAGTAATAAAGTCCATAGCCAAATGTGTCCAAGGAGCACTAGGAACCTCCAGAGGGCAAAGCAACCCCGCAGCAGGAGTATGAGAAGACTTAGATCTAGCACACACTGTGCATTGACGCACCCACTTAATGACTTCCTTCTGCCATCCAGGCCACCAAAAGCTGCGACCCACAAGTCTCTTGGTCTCAGAGATTCCAGGATGACCTGTTGTGAATGGGTTTGAGATGAGTTCTGAGCAGAGGCTCCCTCTGGTGGTTACAAGCGGTACTAGTGAAGATTGTGAGGACTGGGAATCAGGTGTTACTGACTGGTCTTATATAAGGGAGTCATTTTCCCATCAGGGTTGCCGGTGATCAATTGTTCTGGTCTGAATCCTTCATTCCAGTTTCCCTTGTAGCCTGCTGTGTCGTGTCTGCATCTCCTGCTACCAGATAAGAATTTTTCTTCTTTTGTGTTGTTGCTATATTTTTGCATTTTGTCCTGCACTTTTGTGGGGGCCTTCTGGGTCCCCTCCGGGGGCTTCTGCCTTCTCAGTTTAGTTCAGCCACTGAGTTTTGTTCTTTTGCTTTTTCCAGTTTTTTCAGTGGCTGCTGTTTTGATTTTGTTACACCAGAGAGCTAATTTAGGTGGTAGAGGTCGTGTGATCTCAGGTGATTTTGAAATTAGTAGAGTTGGTGTTTTTCAGGGTTTTCTGGGATTGCAGTAAGTACCCTTCCTGTCCTTTTCTATTTAGATAGTTTGGGCCCCAGCGTTTGCTCATTCTATTTTCTTTCTGTGTCAGTATTTCCTCTTGTCTAACCGCCATTACATGTTTGGGGGCTTTCTATTATCTTTGGGGTTCTTGTTATGATTTGGTAGCTGAGGAGTGCAGGAAAAAAAGGAAATACACCAGAGCAGTTGGAATCTATGAGATTGCAGTACCCTGACTAACCACCGCAACTAGAGGCAGCCGTGGAGCGTTCCTACGTTGGTCCTAGACGCCTCGTCACAGCCTGAGAAACTAACTACACCTAAAGATAGAAATAGGAAATCTATCTGCCCCGGAGCAGAACCCCAAAGATAATAGAAAGCCCCCAAACATGTAATGGCGGTTAGACAAGAGGAAATACTGACACAGAAAGAAAATAGTATGAGCAAACGCTGGGGCCCAAACTATCTAAATAGAAAAGGACAGGAAGGGTACTTACTGCAATCTCAGAAAACCCTGAAAAACACCAACTCTACTAATTTCAAAATCACCTGAGATCACACGACCTCTACCACCTAAATTAGTTCTCTGGTGTAACAAAATCAAAACAGCAGCCACTGAAAAAACTGGAAAAAGCAAAAGAACAAAACTCAGTGGCTGAACTAAACAGAGAGGGCAGAAGCCCCCGGAGGGGACCCTGAAGGCCCCAAAGAAGTGCAGGACAAAATGCAAAAACACAGCAAAAACACAAAAGAAGCAAAAGTCTTATCTGTAAGCAGGAGATGCAGACACGACACAGCAGGCTACAAGGGAAACTGGAATGAAGGATTCAGACCAGAACAATTGATCACCGGCAACCCTGATGGGAAAATGACTCCCTTATATAAGACCAGTCAGTAACACCTGATTCCCAGTCCTCACAATCTTCACTAGTACCGCTTGTAACCACCAGAGGGAGCCTCTGCTCAGAACTCATCTCAAACCCATTCACAACAGTACCCCCCCCTTGAGGAGGGGTCACCGAACCCTCATTTGAGCAACCAGGTCGGTCAGGATGAGTTCTATGATACGCACGGATAAGTCTCCTAGCATGGATGTCCGAAGCAAACACCCAAGAATTGTCTTCCTGACCATAACCTCTCCATTTAACCAAATACTGGAGTCTTCGTCTAAAAAACGAGAATCCAATATTTTCTCAACCACATACTCCAGATTGCCCTCAACCAAAACAGGGTCAGGAGGCACAGCAGCAGGAACCACTGGCTCAACAAACCTCTTCAACAAGGACTTGTGGAACACGTTAT
The DNA here is from genome assembly GCA_033576555.1 of Oophaga sylvatica. Lineage (NCBI taxonomy): Eukaryota > Metazoa > Chordata > Amphibia > Anura > Dendrobatidae > Oophaga > Oophaga sylvatica. Next base: position 43,887 of record JARQOD010005622.1, read on the forward strand.
GGATCTTAAATGTCCCTGGAAGAAGCAAACGAAAAGAAACAGGATTAATAATCTCCATGATCTTATAAGGTCCAATGAACCTAGGCTTAAATTTAGGAGATGCTACTCTCATAGGAATATTCTTTGAGGACAACCAGACCAAGTCCCCCACTTTAAACCGAGGACCATCAGTCCTATGCCGGTTAGCAAACCGCTGGGCCTTCTCCTGAGAGAGGGACAACCTCTCCACTACCTGGTCCCAAATCTGTTGCATATGCTCAACAACAGAGTCAACACCTGGACAGACAGAAGCTTCAGTCTGTCCTGAAGAAAATCGAGGGTGAAACCCAGAATTACAGAAAAACGGAGACATCAAAGTGGCAGAGCTAGCCCTATTATTAAGAGCAAACTCAGCCAAAGGCAAAAAAGAGACCCTGTAATGTATGTGGTACAGTTCATATAGCGTCTTGTGCTTGGGTGCGATGAAAATACTTGAGACACAGGTTGATAAAGAAAGTCTTGTATTGCTTCATACAAATTGGCAAAAATAAACACACAGGTTGCAAACACAGAAGCAGGAGACACAGCAGGCCAGAGTAATCTAAGCTCAGCAATAACTCTCCACAACAGATTCAGATCTTCTTCTCTGTTACCGCAAGTCCATGCAAACGTGAGGCTCTCAAGAGCAGAGTTCAGAGTCCACAAGTGCTTCAGAGTTCCTCAGTAGGAATGGCTGGAGTACAAGGTCCAAGGCTTCAGGAGTCAGAACACAGGTTCACTGCAGGCTAGATTCTGAAGCACTGATTGCTCAGCTGTGGCTGTTTAAGAAGCAAACGGAGAGAATCAGGGCGGGAACATGCAAGCTGGAAAACTCCATTTTAACTGAGGGCAAGATAGCTGCAGCAAAACAGAAAGCAAAATGGCCGACGAACAAACTGAGTTTCAGAAACAGATACACAGAACCTTACATTACTCCCCCCTTAGGGACAACCTCCGGATGACCTCAGACCAGGCTTGTGTGGGTACCTCTGATGAAACTGACGGAGCAAGCGAGGAGCATTAACGTTATTGACTGGCTCCCATGAGTTGTCCTCCACTGGGTAGCCCTGCCATTTAATCAGATATTGTAACTGATTTCTATACAACCTGGAATCTAAAATCCTTTCCACCACAAATTCTTCCTGACCATCGACTAGCACTGGGTCAGGGCAAGGAGAAGAACGTCCAGGAAACGTATTGGGTGTCGCAGCCTTTAGTAGGGATACATGAAAGACAGGGTGGATTCTCATAGTTCTGGGCAATTGAAGACGACAAGCAACGGCACTTATAATCTTACTGATTTTATAGGGTCCAATGTACTTATGTCCCAACTTAGACGATGGAATCCCTAACTTAAGATTTCTGGTTGACAGCCAGACCAGGTCTCCTACCTTAAAAGCTGGTGCAGGTTTACGAAATTTATCTGCTGCCTTCTTGTACCTTTCCTGAGCCGATTCCAGATTCTCCTTTAGAAGATCCATATTCTTCTGTAAAGTCGTGACTCTTTCAGCCACTGCTGGCAAAGGCGTCTCTATGGGAAATCGTGGTAGAATGTTAGGATGATAACCTAGATTAGAGTAAAAAGGAGACTGTTTAGTGGAGGCACTCTGAGAGTTGTTGTAAGAAAACTCAGCCAATGGAAGTAGATCCACCCAATCATCCTGTAGGTGGCAGATAAAGCAGCGGAGATACTGCTCCAGGGTTTGATTGGTTCGTTCGGTTTGTCCATTAGTCTGGGGATGAAAAGCAGAAGAAAGGTTTACTTTAATGTCCAATGCTGCACAGAAATTTTGCCAAAACCTAGAAGTGAATTGCACCCCTCGATCCGAAATAACCTCATCCGGTACTCCATGTAAACGAAACACATCTTTAATCATCAAATCTGATGTCTGTTTTGCAGTGGGTAAGCCGACACAAGGGATAAAATGAGCTGCCTTTGTTAAACGGTCAACCACCACTAGAATAGTGTTCTTCCCTTGAGAGGTTGGTAATTCCACAATGAAGTCCATAGAAATGGATCCCCACGGGCGGGACGGGGTGGGAAGAGGCTGTAACAGACCAGTTGGTGAAGAGTGAGGTGTTTTGCATCTTGCACAAACCTCACACGAAGTGACATAGTCCAAAACATCCTTCCTACAAGTGGGCCACCAAAAGAAACGAGAAAGAAATTCCTGTGTCTTTAGAATTCCTCTATGCCCGGCTATTTTGGAATCGTGAATGAGTTGCAATACTCTCAATCTGACTGTTTCAGGTATATACAGACGTTGTCCCAGAATCCACACACCATTCTTAAAGACAAGACTTACGTCCCTTGGGGGTTGAGCCAAAAAAGAATCCGCATGGTATGCTTCCTTGATGTCTTTAATTAGGTCTTGATGATGAATCACTCCTAGGAATCTAGAGTCAGGAAGAATAGTCTTAGGAGGAGTAATTGGACGTGTCTCTGCTGAGTAAATCCTAGAGAGTGCATCAGCCTTTCCATTGCGCGATCCTGGTCTATAAGAAATAATAAAATTAAATTGGTTTAAGAAAAGATTCCAGCGAGCCTGGCGAGGAGTCAGGCACTTAGCCGACCTGATAAACTCAAGATTACGATGGTCTGTCAGAACGACTATTTGCTGTGCAGCTCCTTGAAGAAGGTGTCTCCATTCTTTGAAGGCGGCAATAATGGCCAACAACTCTCTATTGCCCACATCGTAGTTCTTCTCAGCCGAAGACAACTGCTGGGAAAAGAAGGCACAGGGATGCAAGACATTCTTCTCACCTGTTCTCTGAGAGAGTATAGCTCCCACGGCACAGTCTGAAGCATCCACCTCTATTATGAAGGCAAGCTCTGGGTTGGGATGTACTAGGATAGGTGCAGTGGTAAATTTATCTTTTAGACGGGAAAATGCTTCCTGGGCTTGGGGAGTCCAGGAGAACTTAGACTATTTCCGGGTAAGTTGGGTGATAGGTGACACTACCTCAGAGAAATTTCTAATGAAACGTCTATAGAAGTTTGCAAACCCGATGAAGCGCTGTACCTCCTTCACATTTCTAGGACTTGGCCAATCATTGATGGCTTGGGTTTTACTTCCATCCATACTAATTCCTTGTGTAGACAGTACATACCCCAGAAATTGAATTTCGGT